>JAOTQH010264252.1:0-11058 GCA_025631255.1 Cornus kousa | reverse complement strand
ACATAAAATAATCAATTAACGGACTTAACTAATGCAATTAAGGGCGCTTGAATGTACAACATTCGGCGCTTATCACTATTACAATATAAAAACAAAATAATAATTGAAGACAAAAGATATCTTACAAAATGGTTCAATTCCCCATTTATACAAGCTTCTTGGAGTAGTGACAAGTCCAAAAATAAGGCCTTTGATTGGTGCAAACTCGCAACTACAAAAGTTAATGAAGTTCGGGCGCGCTAGGGAATTAAAACAGCTTACTGCCAATAAAGGTTCGATCGATCCAATAGGGCTTCGATTGATCCAACACTTACTTCGATCGATCAAAGTTGATGTGCAAGATATTTTGGACAACTGACAACCTTATCCATTGAGTTGGCACCGCCTTAATTTCAATCGATTGTAGCTTTTTTCGATCGATCGGGAATTCCTTCAATCGATCAAACCTTGAACAGTGCAGTTATTCTAACTTCTTTTTTTTTTTTTTTTTTTAATCTTCTTCTTAACTCCAAAACTGAGCTAAAAGGCTTTTTTTAGCCTGTTTGAACCTTATTGACCTAAAATAGACAAAAAAAAAACATAAATTAGAACTAAAATGGGAAAGTAAAATAGATGAATGGACTAAAATACTCTAGCTTAAGTGCTAAAATGCATCACATTTTAGCACTTATCACTTGTAGTTGATGATCCATGCTTATGGTTACAAGATGTACATTTTTCTTGATTGTTGTGTGCTACAATTATGAGTTTATTGAATAGTTAATGTCTTAACTTGATGAGTTGTGCTACATACTATCTTAAGTAGACAATTCACACTTGTTTAATCATCCATTCTCATTGTTTCAATTGTTAGCACACACTTGGTTTACAATAGTGAATTTCCCCAAAATTATCAAAGACTAGTGGTTTAGAGAAAGAGCTTAATGGTAATTCCAATGCCCTAAGACCTCTCTCCTATTCTCTCACCTTAATCATTTTTAGCTTGTTTTTACATTGCATGCTTTCAATTCAATAGTAGTTTAATTAAACTAACCAAACCCCTTTCTTGATCATTCGACCTACTAATCCGACTTTTATTCCGAATACGCTTGCGGTCTCTTGGGATGAGCCCTTCTCACTTCATACTATATAGTATAAGTTTCTAGTGGTTTTATAAATTTCTAAATGTGGTGGCCACTTCACATGCTCTTAATTTGACACATTTTATGCACTTGACCCAGACCACACCAAAAGATGTCATCATTGATGTCGTAGAAGCCATCTCCATGGACCGCCAATTGGAATCTTCAATCTTCAAAACCCTAAAAGCCGTCGTGAGATCTGAAAGTTTCCACAGAGAGATAGAGGGATTGAGCTCCCTTCTGTGTGATCTTTCATCTTCTTTTATAGGAAGAAAAGACTTCTAGTCCTTCTTGGATGGGCTTTAGGACTTCTGGGGACATCTAGGCCCATTTGGAACTTAAAATGATAGTTTTAATACTAAACCCACATTTAAGAAAATTTACTTTATCAATAATGCTCGAGCACAAATGGTTGTACTCAAGCATTATTTCCATACTTAGCCAAATTTCCACAAATTATTTCCAAAGCGTTTTTTCTTCCAACACTTAGCATTTTTTATTTTTTTTTTATTTTCTTGAATTTGTGCTCGAGCACAAATATTAGTGCTCGAGCACTGGAGGCTTGTGCTCAAGCATTTTAGCCAATGCTCGAGCTTTGGGACCTGGAATTTCCAAAACATTTTTTCATCTTCCCATGGGGATTTATGCTCTAGCTTTTTGAGAAATGCTCGAGGACAAAGGTCTTGTGCTCAAGCACAAATTCTAGTGCTCGAGTACAAAACACTTGGTAATTTTTTTTTTCTTTTCTCCTCAAGTTGTGCTTAAGCTCTAGCACTTGTATTTCTTCAAAATGCCCAAATTAACTCCAGAATAATCTCGGAAAGTCCGGTACATCTCCATAAGCTCCGGAAACATTTATTTGAGCTCCAGAATCATGGTTTTGTCCTATTCTTTGGGAAATGACCTATAAAAAGCAAATGTTCTAAAATTAGTACAAAACTGAAATAAAACCAATGCTAGGATACTAACTATGCATGTTTAAGGGCTCGATTATGAAATATTCAGTGTTTATCAACTACCTCATCCTCTCGTTGTCGCTTTTCGGTCTTCCAAAGCGTCACTCGGGACTATGATATTAGGGGTCTCTGGGTGGTTATCTTTGCTCTTGATTTGTTTTCTATAGTAACCATTGTGTTGTCTTTCTCGTATTAACTATTTCATCTTCCCTGAGGCGTACATAACCTTGTGCTCTTGAATTGACGCTACCACCAAGGACGTGTGAAATTGAGTCCCTCTGATCATAGCGAGTTTGACCGCATGTACGGCTGATGATGGATGACAATCAATCACCATGCTCATTTCCAAATTAAAACTGGTGAGAAAGGCCTGGAGGCACTCCCCTGCTGCCTCATAGTGAACAGACATGATATATCCTTCTTAATTCATCGGTTGCCGAAATACTGACCAATAAATGGGTCGCAAATTTCCTAAAAACTTTTAACCGATCCCCTCGACAGGTGCTTGAACCAATTGACTGCAGCTTAGTGAGGTTTATTTGGAAGGCCTTACATATCAGGGTGTTATCTTTGATTTCTAAAGCCATCTTCAGCTGGATCTGATAAACATATTCAGTTGGGTCCTTAGTTCCATCAAACAAGGTAAATGTCGGCATTGAAAACTTTTTAGGTCTTAGAGATCTCAAGATCTCTTCTATGAAGGGTGAATCGACCATCCGAGCTGATGTCAGAACAGCCTCATTGATCATCGAGAGTGTCTTTTGGTCGAGTTGCTACTTCCCGGTGGCCCTCTGGTCATGAGTACTTACCTCTGACTAGTTCAAATCGTTGAACACCTTGTTTACAGTTGATTTTTTTTGCCATGAAGGAATAGTTTTGATGTGCTCCATCTCCTCTTCCAGTCTGGGCACCCTGTGCTATAAGTCCATATGAATGGATCTTGTTCTTTCTGTCTGCTGGTTAACGTTCATCAGCTCCACTCGCTTATTACCGATCGATGGGCAAGTTCCATCCTGGATCTAAGCTTGGCATTCTCCCTTCGTAAAGTTTCAACGATCTACATTAGTTCATCATGCCTCACCCGTTGGTCTTCTTCCTGCTGGCGGGAGCCTTCCTTTATAACCATAGTTCCCAATCGGAGCTGTGTCATTTGTCACTAAAATCAATGAATCTATCTATTCTTTCCCATAGACGACGCCTGAAGATGTAAGAAAATATCATTCTATATTAGGAAAATATTTTCTTACATTCCAAACAATCTGCCTCTTTATTCCTTTCTCCCTTCTATTTATAAGAATGTACATTTACCCTAATTTCCTATATTTTTCCTCCAAATTGAAGATTAATGGGCCTCCTTCCTTTGTGGGGTGATCCGTTATACACATTGGCCCAAATGGAGACCCGTTCTTACTGTTTTGGACTTTGCATGCATTGGGCCTGACCTTTGAACCTTTTAATTAGTGAGGAGCCTAGTCGATTGGGTGTGTTAGGCTGTATCCAGTCGACTCAGGCCCATCGACATTTCCCAACCTTTCAAATGTATGCCATTGAAGTGGTGTAGCCATCAAAAGCAAAAGAAATCCAAAATTAGCTCCGCTCATCAATGCCTTTGATTCCTAGATTTGTCTGGTTTCTTTCAGAAAGAGGTAAACAAAAAAAAATAATAATAAATAAAAGAATCATGATATTATATTATATATTTATGCCTAATTTTTGTTGTTCATTACTGGTGTTTAAATTTGATTGTGAAGTTTTCACATAGTTTTAGAAAGGAAGATAAGATTTACATCCCAACCATTAATTTCCCCAAAATAATTGCTTGAAAGGATTGGGAATATTGTCACTTAAATGATATATCAATTCTAAGGCAAAAATAGAAGGGTTAATTCAATGATAGCTAGGAGTGCAACTTGGGTTGGACAACCCCAACCCAAGCCCAATTTTTTGCAGGCTTAGACAATTATTTTTATAATTAGGATTGGACTTGGGTTGAAAATTTTTAACCCGAAATTAATTAGGATCGTTTAGATTGAGGAACTAGTAACCCAAGTCCAACCCGAACCCGAATTTTAATATTATTTTCAAATATATATTTTATTATGAATACATTATATATAGTATTCAAATTATATTGGGATGAACCCGGGGCTTGTATATATGAATGCATTATTTTCATACAAACCCCTATTTTTGAAAAAATGAAATGATATACGAGTTGCATGACTGAGTTATTTTTCATTATATATCTTAAGTGATGATTCCTAAATTGGTTTTTGCATTCTTAAAAGTGTTGGTGCTGAAGAACAAATGAGCAAGGTGCGTTTAGCAACGTTTCTATTTTTTGTTTTTGCAATCTCAGTAAAACAGAAACATAATTTTGTTTTCTTGAGTGACAATAAAAAGCAAAAATAATATTTATTAACACTTGTTGTTCTCGCAATTTTGAAAGCAAAAAACAATAACAGTGTTTTATAATACATATTTGTTATAGGTATACATAACATTTTTTAATTTTTTTTAATTTTTTTCATTAGTACTAAAAGGCCTTAAATATATATGCAATTCAATTATTTCACAAATATTAAAAATAATAAAATATAATATTCAATTTAAGATCACAAATCTTAATAAAACCCAATACATAAGTACAAAATATGATATATTAGGACAAAAACACTCTCACCTAAGTGCATGCATATACATCATCTATACATTTATTATATAATATATAATATATTTAACATATAGTATATATAATAAATAAATAAATATAAAATAATATATCTATAATATAATATAGATATGGTATATAATAATATATTATACATATTGCATAATAATTTAATAATATTGTATAAAATAAATAATAAATATATTAAATCATAAATATTTTTTTGTCCCAAAAAATAATTTACACTATTATATATTATATTTTATTTTAAATATATATTTTTTGTTAAATAACAAATAATTTACACTAATATTAATATAATATAATTATATATTAAAAATACAACTTTTATTAGTATTTAATATGTAGCATTAGTATAAAACATACACAACATAAATTTTATTTGAAATAAACAGTGTTTATGTAATAATAATAGTAAAAACGATTTTCCTCAACAGTGTCGAAAACATGAAAAACATTTTTTTTTTTTTATGTTTCCTCCTTTCTTCACAAAAACGAAAACGTTTTTTGGTATAGAAAGACAAAAATATATTATTAAACATGATTTTATTTTTATTTTATTTTATTTTTGCCTTTTTAAGGACTCACAATAGAAAACGTTTCTCATTACTAAAAACAGCCTAATTTATTAGAGTATTTTCTATTTCAAAAAGTGTCTCCGAATTTATTTGAAAAATTATTAAATACTTTTAGATCATATGGATATGTTCCTGTCCATTCAAAACTTTTTTACTACTAAAACTAGACGTATCAAAATCTAATAAGATATTATTAGAATAAAATTTTGAATATGAGGGAAGAGTTTGAAACGTGGGAAATTTCGGAAGAATGGCGAATTTAAAAAGGAAACTTTTCGTTAAATTAAGTAAACTATTTCTCTCTCTTTCACCCTCTTATTTGATAGGGCTCCAATATATATATATATATATATATATAATTATTATTATAATACAGGGCTCTAAATAATGTAATATTTGGATAGTAACACATTACTGCAACACTTTTAACTTGTCCCTATCTAATTCTTGTTACCCTCTTGATTTTCATAAGAAACAAGACTTTATGGCCACAATAGTCATTAGACTCATTATAAGATAGCAAAACAATTCAAAATAAAAAATAAATAAATAATAATAATAATAATAATAATAATAATAAAAAGGTTACGTTTGTCCAATAATTGGTCTACACAACGTGGTTGACATGCTTTGGCACTTCTAAAGATGAATGTGGAAATTGACCCAAGTCTTTAGTATTAGTCAAAAACAATTCATCACATAAGCTTGTTCACACCTTCAATTTAAATAAACAAGACCATCTATCTATTACCCACAATTTTATGACCCTCTTAATTCATTGGTCCATATATCCAACTAGTGCACATGCACCAATTGATATAATAATCTAACAGGGACATATGTGTGTGTATATGTATATGATGGACATACATACACACACATCATACACAGGCCATTTGTTATTGCATAAATTACATTATTCACCTAAGTTATACAATTCTTTTTAACAGGTGTCGCTCTTACGCTCTAAACATGTTTCCGCTCTCACGCTCCACGCGTACTTTAATTCAAATTCTCACTGCTTATGAATTAATTTTGTCGCTCTCACACTCACCCTCTCGAATTCACTCTCACTCTCGCTTCCACTTTATGTAACTTAGCTATTCACATTTTAATGCTCATGCTTCAACAGTAACACTACTAAATGAAAGTACATGTTAATTGGCATTATTATTATTATTATTTTTTGTCATAGTCATACCATAAAATGCTCAAACTTAGGGAATATAATTTCCCCTTTATTATATTTGAAAGATATATATATACAAATTTCAGTTTGTGGCCTAACAAGACCCATTGACCAACTTCCATGTCCATTTCTCATTTTCATTACATAGCATTAGTTATATATCATTATATATAGAGTTTGAATGTTTATATATTTGTTTAGATAAAATAAAACAAAACAAAACAAAAAGGAGTTTAAATTATTGACCAAAACATGAATGTCCCCTGCCAAACCCATTAATGCACATGCACTTAATTGCCATGAATAGTTGCAATTGTTGCACCGTCTCTGGCGTTGACAATGACCTCAAAATTCACATTAATCACCTAAGCCTGTAGTTTTTAATGCCATTAATTTAACTGTATGTCACTAATCATTCATATATGTAATTAAAACTAAGGGTATTTGAATATATATATATATATATATATATATATTTGTCAACTAAAGGTATTTGAATTACTCCATTCAATTTTTCCATAAAATCATTCAATCTTTAAAACCTTGAATTATTAATGAAACGAAGAATCCTCCTACAAAAATCGATATTAGAGTCGGTTGTCTCACAACAGTATTGTTGTGGTGGGTCCGACGTGTTGAATGACTTAAGAATTTAAGTTAGGGTGGTTGTTTTTTATTTTTTATCAAAAAAATTTTAACACACAAGCTTGTTTATGTAATCTAATAAAATACGTAACCCCCTTTATCTGGTTGGTTTTTTTCCTTCACCAACTCTTAAAAAATTATTACATGACACCCATTTTATAGACTATGGTTTGTTTCACCATCATATTCAACTTCCCCATGATTGTGGTGAGTGAAAAATGAATGTTTTGTTTATTTATTTTTTAGTTGAATAGGACCTAAAGATTGGAGGCGGGCTGAGAGAGGTTTGTTTTGAATCACATCACATTACTATATATACATATATATATATATACTCGACTATATATATATATACACTCACCGGTAATCAAGGGGAAATGGTTGATACAAGTTAGTGTTCTTGTTGTGTTTGTTCACGGAGTGATTTGTGGTCTGTCTGAGTTTCTAATGATGGATGGATGACTAATGAGCTTCACGTATATACGTGGTAAGCACGAAAGACTACTATAAAATTAATACTTCCATTCTTGTCAAATTCAATGAACTACTGCCTACCAAATGCAAATTAACATAGAGACAGAGAGAGAGAGAGAGAGAGAGAGAGAGAGAGGCTATATCTCACACACACTCTTTTTTCAGAAAATAAATTAAACTTTATATAAATTAGTCTTAAGGGTATTTTTGTCATTTAAAAAATTTAAACAACCCGAGCAACTTGAAGAATTCATACAACCCATACTATATATGTCAAGTGCGCGCGACTCACTAGTTCAAATTTTATTCTGATGAGGATCAATTCAATAAAAGAAAAGAAATTGGGGTTGATCTTGAAACAAGTCATTGCATTTTACCCTATACTTGCTAGGTAAACTAATTTTCTCATTCAGGAATAAGGGATTGTATGAGCAATTTACGTAATCGTTGACCTCTTACCTATTGATTTTGAGTGGCTTTATGAGGATCATAAGAGAATTGTGCAATGGCTTCTAATTTTGTGAATTGCGCCAGTTCCAATCTTAATTTGCCGGCTACTTGTTTCAAGGATTAGTACCTTGGGTTTGATATGGTTGGAGCCTCTTAATTTACATAACCTAAAAACAATTTGACGATTAAAGTCTCTCTAATACTCAAGAAATTTAAAACCTTTAAAATTTGTATCCACTTAAACCGTTGTTTAACTTCCAAATTTAGACGTGGGATTAGTTCTCTCTCCTTTTATTTTTAATTGAAATTGAGGACTTGAAAGAAGTGAGATACACATCATTACAAGAAGAAAATGTACGTAGCAACCAAATAAAATTAAGGTAAGTTATACTGATCTCTCTTAAAGTTTGGACAAATTACATATGGATATACGTTCAGCGTTTATAACTTTGACCTTTTCTCGAACAGTGAATTTGAACGTGAAAATTCAGTACTGCCCTTATATTATAATAATATATTATATTACATTTTATGAAGGAAAGGGCAAAAATGCCATTTTATAAAATTTGGTCAACATGTCAGTCAGGAAAAAAATTGTTAAGTTTGTCATTAAATATGCATGTCAAATCTCAAGAGAGATCAAAGTAATAAATATTAAAAGGTTTATCTATGTGTACTCTGTCCCAATCTCATGAAAGGTTAGTTTAATTTATCCACAAACTTAATTTATACAATAAAAGACATCATTTTTGACACCTTTACCACGAATATTTGAACATCGTAGTAAAGCACTTGAGGGGTTTAATGATTATGAGCAACTTGCAAATAGAAATAACTTTGTCAACCACGGCTTAATGAATGTGCATTTGAGGTTGAAAATGAAGTCCTCTCTATGTTCTTTGGATTGTGAATGAGAAGCACTAGTTAGTGCGTTGTGACTTGTGAGCTGTTAGAGATTAGTATGGACTAATACAACTAAGTGAATAAACCATTCAGTTTCACAATGATGTAAAGTTTTTAAGCTGCCCAAACTTTAAATTAGTGGTTAGATTTTGGGTTGGTGAAGGGGACAAAAGGTCCCTTGATTCTCTTTCATGACAATTAGCAAAAGGAAATTGCTTTCTGGTTGAGTCAGTTTCAAATTTCCAAAAAACTTCATTTTCAATTCCCATTTCAACTTGTCACATTCATTTGATTCTACAGTCAATGTCCCTCCTTTTTGCTGTAATACAAGTTTGTTGGGACGAGGTAAAATTGCCACAATTTAGTTGGAATATGAAGAGTTCTTAGGAAGAATTTATTAAGTGGTGATGGTCCATTAACACTTATCGGATCAATTAAATTCAAACTCTTTAATTGAGAAAATGATCTCACAAGAACATATTAATATATTACAAAGAATTCTCAACAATGGTTTGGATTGAATTGGCTTACTACGTGTTAAATAGACCAGAACTATCTAATAATTTTTCACTGTAAAATGTAAAATAGACCAGAACCATCCAAACATGTGAGAATTCAAGATTCAAGTCTACCAAGTTCCCAAGAAATGTAAACAACCACAATATTGACGGAAAACAACTCATATAAGGTGAATCCATGCTTTTAAATGCTTGTTGTGATTTATAACAGTGTGATCATGTTATTCGAACTAGCGAGCAAGGAGCATGACCCGTATACCAGGGGGAGACCATGCTATGGAGCTCATTGGGAGGAGCATGGCATAGATTTGACATTTGTTGCGTCTTTAGACATAAGCATAGCAATCATTTTTCATGGTGAGCCAATAGTAACCGGTGCCCTTGCCGGCAAGTGTCCATTCATGTGCGGGCCACAAGCTCCACGGTGAACGTCTATCATGATGTATTTGTTCTTAGTTCAAACAAATACATTTGATCAGTCATTAATGTATGTGATAAAGAAGTATCAACGGGCCAGTGACCTAGCGGTATTAGTCTCTTACCTCGTAAAGGGAGGTCAAAGGTTCAAGCTTCAGAAAAAACAAGTATGTAAAAGTACCAACTAGGAAAAAAAATGTGATAAAGAAGTGTTTCTGGGCCGAAGAGTTAGGCAAAATTCTTTAATTGAATACATTTGATTGGTCATTAATGCATGAGATAAGGAAGTAGAGGATCCCACTTCTTATATTTAGCATGCATGGATCCAATTAAAAGCAATACATCTAGGAACTCTGTCCAATAACTCGACTTTAAAATCATTTTTCAACTTTTAATAGAGGTCAACTTGTGACTAAGTGGGATATTACTTAGTGACTTAATTAGTAGAACAGCTAACTCCCCAAATGAATGTGTCCATGTTCAAGTCGGAAACCAAAAAATAAAAAAAAATAAAAATTGTGATTAAGTGATTTTCTTATTATAGTGGAGCCATCATCCAACAAGTCTATATGACTTTGTTTTTATTGTATACGTAATAGCCCAACTGTTTGTTTGCCTACCACTTCCAATCCCTTTCAAAGCAAAACAAGATCATCCATTAGTTGATGGGATTAGTTAAAGGGAAGGTGAATCCACATTGAAAACTGCATTTTTGGCGCCTAATTAAACCATCCTAATCTTTTTAGTAGTTGAAATTGACCATAGGGCAAGTTAATCTCATTGACATATTTGCATCATTTGGTTCATCAAACTGTCAAAATCAGGACAAAGTACACAATTGACATTCACCTAACATAACATCTTTTATTTGGCATTGCTAGCATCAGAATTTTGTAAGTTTTATATAACACGACAACGTTGGTCATGTTGACGTAAACCAACCAAGTGATCAAAAAGTCACTAATGAACATAGCTTCTATCGAAATACATAATTTACCCTTTCACATTGAAATTAAAGAATATATCGCTAAATCATATGTCTTCTGACGGCTGATATTAGCACTCGATAAATATATTTTGGCACTTTACTTGTTATTTTATTAAATATATTGACC
>JAOTQH010264241.1:0-11058 GCA_025631255.1 Cornus kousa | reverse complement strand
CTTTTACTTAGTCTAGGGCGGAGATTTAGTTACTTTTTCAAGGCTAGATAGATTCCTGATAGCTACCTTTATTGAGTAATTTTCATTCAAAGATTCAATCTTTACTTCACAACACTCACTTTTTCATGCTTCTCCATTGAATTCGGGGTTGGATTGAAAATATTTAACATTCCATTCCAGCTTTCAATTCAGCATTCTATTTTCTCAGAGCTTCGATCATGCTCATCCAGCTTCGTCTGCTGGCCATTTTCCATTGGATTTGAACTTTTGACTCCTATCATCATTCCTGAAAAAGAACTTCCACCATTTTGGTTCATTGAATTTAAGAGGACAAGAATGATTCCCAACAAAGAAAACACCTGGACCACCAATAATGTCGCTTCCAAAGAGGTGATTGGAGTGGTTTTTTGGGGTCGTACATGGTGTGATTTAGCACATGGTGTGATTGAATAATTTGTAAAATGAAGGGCTTGAGCGATCCACGCCTACTTTCAATTTCTGCATTTTTTATGCATAGATCGAAAAAGAGGATAGAGGTTAATTATAAAAAATGATTTACAACATCCTATAATAGTGGATTTGGTCCTGTTACAAGGCTTCTGTGTGTGTATAAGCACGCTTGTAAACATTGTTTGTGAAAAATTATTTAGAAGGTGAAGTACTAGGTAGACACAATAAATTACTCTATAGCAATTTGTAAAAATATCATTTAATAGTACTAAACTTAAGATGACTAGTTAAAAAATTGAGACTGGTTGGGCTAAGTTTCGACTCCAGATGCTTCATGAAACTACAAGCTCGATTTGATTACAGATGATCATTTCCAAACTGCGTTGAGCTATAAATTCCGTATGAATTTATATTATAGTACTTCAATTCATGATACTTCTTGATCTTGATTATCTTTGTTGGTATTCTGTAGTTGTGGTATGCCTTAGCGAAGACACTGTCTGAGCAGGCTGCTTGGGCTCTAGCCGTGGACCGAATGCTTAACATGGTATCTATCAATGCTGGACTCGTTCTTGGACCTGGTGTTGCCCAACAAAATCCACAAGTGACAATGTCATATCTTCAATTTATATACATGTATGTAATATATATATATATATATAAAATTGATCAGTTTCGTTTAAAATAATTTTTTTTTTTTTTTTTTTTTTTTTAATCTTCCATGCTGATTGATAATTATAAACAGGGGCGGCTCAGATGTATGAGAACGGAGTCCTAGCATTCGTTGATGTGAACTTTCTAGCTGATGTTCATATCCGAGCTTTTGAGCAACAGTCCACTTGTGGCCGATACTTCTGCTTCAACCAGATTGTGCATACTGAAGAAGAGGCTGCAAAACTTGCACAAAGCTTGAGCCCTTTGATATCCTTACCACCTAGGTAAAGAAACAATACAAAAGTTTCTAATGCGTATATTATACTACCACCATTTTTAAGCCATGTACGCATTACCATCCTCTGAATTCTGATGCCTTGTTATATACAGGTATGAATACCAAGGAGGCGAGGTACATGTTGACAGATTAAGGAACAAGAAACTAAACAAGCTGGTTGAAGGCACTGCGTATTAGCATTGGCTACGTCTTTATAGGTGTATTTTTATTTTTATTTTTATTTTTATTTTTATTTCTTTTTCTTTTTCGATTGTAATTCAATTCGAGCATGCCACTGTCTGGCTGAGATTTGGGAAGCTTGGATCACCCATTCTCTGGTTTGAGAGGGTGGGAATTATCAATATTGATATGAAACATTAGTGCAGTTTCTTTGATTGAATTTGTCTTAGATGTGTTTTTTACTAGTATAATTCTTATTCAATGATGGAAACAAATACAGTATTGGTATATATGTTGCTGTTGTTTCACAAGTGAAGGGTAAAGTTGGCATGTAAAAATCTAATGAAGCAAAGATGCTTCTCCCAACAGGTCATAGATTAATTATGTTATTCTAGTTGATTGAATCATTGAAATGATATGTCCGTGAAACCAGAGCACATGAATAAACAATGCCCCATAAATCTTTCTTCATTGAATTGGTCCAAGGATTTCTTTAGTACCACTTTCTGTGCCCGGTTCACCCAATCCTTGTAAAACTGTTTCATAAGCTTGGCCCATTTAATATAGATTGTCAGCTAAGCTTGGCCCATTTTATATTTCTAGTATCATAAGCTTGGCCCACTTAATAGAGATTTTTCCAAGTTTGGAGGGGCCATGGCACGTTTTGTCGGACGGATCCAAGGAAGAGAAGGAGGGAACGAGCTTCTCTCACTTTTTGTCTCATTGAATGAAATAAATAGTCTTCTTTCACTTTTTGTCTGGTTGAATGAAGTAAATAATAAAAATGATGAATGTGATGACACCTATTTTTGTTTGGTTTGAAAGGAGACCGAGTTTTTGTATCGTTTCACCAATATACTTTCATTATAAAAAATTATAAAAAATTAAGTATTTTTTTAAAGGTTAAAATTTGTTATATTATATATTTAAGTAATTTATTCACTCTTTCCCTTTCTCTCTTTGGCCCAATTTTGGAATGAAAAAAAAAAAATAATTAAAGCAATTCCTTCCTATTAAACAAAAGAATGTTCAATCCATCCCTCAAACCAAACATAGTAGAACGCACATGTTTTATAAGACAAATTAAATAAATTACGAAACACAAAAGTAGTAAAAGTAAATTAAAGTTATTATCTTAGAACAAACCATAATATTAAAACAATATTATCACTTTATAAATATTCATATATTCCATGCGTGTGTGAAATTTTGGAGCACAATTCATATACAGTGGACCAATGGGATCTCATCATCTCCGAAGGTTGAACATACAAGAAGAATGTATATGACAAGATAAATATTTATTGATTTATCATTCATTAAAATCAGAAATGGTTATAAAAAATAAATAAGTAGCTGGACTCGTGGATAATTAATTATTAAATATTTTATATAAACTAATTAGAATATAATTATATTTATTAAATATAGATATAGAAAAAATAAAAGTGGGTATGCAATACTTGCCCACATCTTACAAGGCCCAAGGCCCAAACTTTCACAAAGCCTAGTGCTTGGCCTAGCTTAAACCCAGTCCAAACACAATTAGTGGCTGCCTGTATAGTCACGTGCACATGCACGTGGTCTGCATTTCATTTTCATCCCCCTGTTTCCCTCTAGAAACCCATCTCTCTCTCTCTCTCTAGAATCAAAACTCGAACGATCAATGAACGGTGATGGCGATTCCAGAAATTCAAAATCTGAAAGACGAAACATGGGAAGAAAGAACCCTCAACCTCCTCCACGACTCCAAGATCGAACAAGGTCTCTCTACTCTCTATCACTGGAATCCAGTTTTCATCGATTCATAAGCATAACATTTTCTTTTATTTTCTCAGATTCTGAGAAATCAAAATCTCGAAAAAGTGCAAACAAGAAGCACAAACTGCGCTGGATGAAGAGCCCCATGGTGATTCCAGAAGTTATCCTCGAGCTTCAAGACGAAGCTTTAAGAGAATCTGCTCTTCGATGCCTTAGCACTTTTCTTCTCGAGGTTCCAAACATTCAATCTCATTTCACACACATATATAGATATAGATATGTGTGTTTTGGTTTCTTAGTTTGAATTCTTGTTAGAACCAATTTAATTCCAAAAATGTGTTTTCTTTTGTGATTTATGTTTGCTGAATTGGGTGTTTATTGCATTGATCAGCTTCTAGTTTGTGTAAATTTCACTGAATTGGGATTGGAATACTTTGTTGTTCTCCAGTTTGATACTATTAAGTAATTCAATTGTAAAACTTTAGGCTCTTCTTCAATTAGGAATTTCTTAATTTGGTACTTTATTGCATTGGTAAACTTCTAGTAGTGTTTCTTTTTCTTTTTCTTTTTCTTTTTCTTTTTCTTTCTTTGTTGTTTTTTGTTTTTTTGTTTTTTTGTTTTTTTTTGTTTTTTGTTTTTTTTTAAAAAAAATTTAAATTATTATTTCATTGAATTAACCTGAATTTGGTCTCAGAAATTTCAGGTTTTTCTTGTTGACAGAAAAGAGAAGAAGATCCAATTAATTACGACCGGACTGGTTACTTGTTGTATAATTCTTGCAGCACAATGGCCATCTTGTTACAGGTCCAAATTACAGTTATTGTAGTCGTTTTCTCTTTTTCAGTTCTTTTACTTTACTTGTGCAAGCTCAGTTGTTGGGTAAGAAAATGTCAGAGGAACACTCAATGCTTGAATTTTATTATTCAGTTAGGTAGGAAATTGAGAAAATAAATTGCTTCATTGAACTTAATACAATTGCGTGGCTGAGTTAAGTTCACTTCTACATTTTTTGGAAACTGAAAAATAAGAAGAAAAAAGAAGAAGAGTAGAAAGTGTGAGATTCCAAATTTTGATTTCTCTTCTTCACATTCACGGCATCCAAATGGTGAAGAGTATTCTTGGTTCTTTGAAACAGGAAATTCTGGCTTTTTCCCGAACGGTGGCTGATGAAAGTCCAACTGCAAGAGCATCCAAGCGTTTCCTTAATGTTCTTACCCTCTTTCAGGTTGTTGTCACTAATTAGTTACTACTACTCTTGAGGTCATTTTTTCTGCTTATCAGCCATTTCTTTGATTTTTATCGGTTTTGATTATCTGATTGCTTATTCCCATTGCAGTGCATTGCAGCTAACAAAGAAACAAGACATAGTTTTGTCAAATGTAAGATCCCATATCACTGCCCATAGCTTTAATCTTATAAAAGGATATGGTAAATGTTGATTTTCATAATGAGGTTTCTATGACAATTGTTTTCTTCCATGCTTAGTATAGCTTTTTTGCCCAATGTCTTGATACAACTGATAGTGGTTGAGATCCCACTGGAGACATTTGAGAATATTCGAGCTGTTGCCCTATCTGTCATCGGCATTCTGTGCCAGGTAAACATCTTTTTATCAGTTTCATCGCAATGTTTGTCTATCTCAGTGACTTGAAGTTGATATGGTTTTTTTCTTTCTTCGTTTATTCTGAAGGTCAAAGAACCCAAGATCATTCAATGGGCTCTTGAAAGCAATATGGTGGAAGTCTGCCAGATAAGCATAGAGATTGGAAATGAACTCTCCAAAGTGGTGCAAGTTTCCGTGCCATATTAAATTATTTCCTTTATCTTCTTTAAATGCTGTGCATCTATTTTATCCTTTTCTATTTATTTATTTATTATTATCATTATTATTTTATTTTTTTTGTGGGTCAATGGGGTGAGTGAAGCTCTACAAAAAATTAACTAAGGCACCATATCAATAGCCCAAAACAGGCAAAATATCAGAGCATTTTGAAATGCATATATTAAATTCTATTGTTTCCTATGTAGAAACCATTGTTCTAAAGTATAAAAACTAAAAAGAATGAGACTGGATGTTATGAATTTATAGTTTCTTCTTCTTCTTCTTTAGTTATGAATTTCATTCTTTAGTACTCACAAATAGTCTGCTTTAGATGTCATATAAAACACATATATCATATGATGTGAACTTATTAGTGTGAAATGGTTTCTTTAATTGGTTTAGAAGCTCTGGTTGTTGATTGTGGACCTGTTCTTTGCACATTTATGAGTTTTTGTGCTTCAGACATGTATGGGATTTTACATAATGGATACACCACTCACACTTGAAGGCCTGATGCTCAACAGTAGGCATTACTGTGTTTTCTTTGGATTTGTCTTGTGGTGAGCCTCTAGGCATATGCCTTGCATTCCTTATATAACACAAAAATATGGTAGAAAGTATTGATGCACACACAAAACAACATTATGTTACCCAAAAAAATATATATATAACCTTTCCCGTGTGTTTGTTTTGCTCATGTGCATATGTGAGATTAGACCAAGTCTTCAAACACTCAAGTCACAACTTCGCACCTACCTGAACCTCTGAGGCGTGGCACCTGTAGATTAGTTTCGAAGCCATATTAGAAATTTAGAACAATTATATCTAATTCGCAGTGGAAGGTCTAAAGATAAGGGGCCGTTGAGTATGAGAATGCGAGTTTTGAGTTTTTTTGTGTTAGAAAAGCTATAGGTTAGGTTTACCCCTTCCAGCACCATTAATTGTCGGTACCCCTACTGTATAATGGAAAATGGAGATGGATGGTCCAAAGATTGCTGACTAAAAGCAACAAAACCACTGGAACTGAATCTAGATTTGTTGCCATTCTAATTGGGAGTTCAATTAGATGCATGTTTAAAAACAAAATTCACAGGTGATACTGAAATGAGATTAATTTATTCCCTTGAGATGTGCCAAGGAAACATGGCCTCTTAGTATTATCATGTAAAGGAATCCTTGTCTCTGAAAAATGACTTCTCTTTTTGCTTCCTGTGTGTTAGAGACCTTTGCCACCATATGCTGCTGTACAGAATCTGAATATAGCGAAGAATTTAACGGGAGGGAAATTTTAATTTATCATATTATAGGTTTAAATTTGATTCATTAGTTGCTTACCTCAGAAATTTGTGGACAGGTTGGAATGCATATTCTTGAAGCCATACTGCAAACTGACTCAGGGATGTCTTACATTTGCAGTCCGACACATAATCATCTGCTGAAGGGATTGATGAACTCGTGGGATAATCTGGTATAATTAGTCGATGTGCAGAATCTCATTATTCTGATTACAGTTACATGTTCTAGAAATAAATTTATCCTTCTAAAATGTTCTCCTTTTCGACTTTATTCACGAAGGTCACTCGTTTTGCTGCTGGCCAAGAATTCTCTCCTCGGCTCCTATTTCACATTATTCGATGCTATGTTCTTCTATGTAGATATGAGAGGTAGGTTGCTTCAGTGAGCATATCAATTCTGCAAGAGTCGCTCTGTTTCATCATGCATCTTGCTCTAGTATGTGCAAATGTTCTCATGCGCAAATTTTATTTTTTTTCATGTACCAGTTTTCTTGTTCATCTTTCATATTTGCTTATGAATTCTTAGATTTGTTGAATTAATAAAAAAAATCATCTACTATTTTTATTGAGTTCATAAATCTGTTGTTATGCCAATAGCTATATCTGATATATAATCATTCCCATTAGGACAACTTCATTTACTCCGTATGTTTACCAGGGGATTTAGTATTGTAATGGAGAGCCTACCTGATCACATCATAGATTGTTCTCTTGACGACATTGCAGAGGTATGTCTTGTTAACTCACTTGAGTTTTCATCTTTTTCTCCTCTTCCCTTCTGCCCCAATTTTGGCTTTATAAAAAGCATTGAACCACATGTTTTGTTCATCTCACTCTATTATTTTCTGATTCTCTTTACTGTATGTCCTCTTTGGCGATTTACAGGAGTTCCCGGTAATTAGGAGTCTGCTGCAACTACTACTACTGATTGTTGGTAAAACCGATGAATGCTGCCCGGTTTCTCTACCCCATGACTTGCTGTTGTATTAGGATGAATGCTGCCCGGATTGCATATTCATGAGGTGGTAATTCAAGAAGAAAGAAAGGGTTGTCACTGTCATGTTGGGTGTTGCTTCTATCTTTTCTGGGTAGAGCTTGGATTCTTCTGGTTAATCATGTAGATGTAGTGACAAATTCTTTGTACTGACTCAATGACAAAAAGAAAGACAATAAAACTCACTAGGTGTTTTGTTTACTTTCCAAGAAGTTTTCATTGCTTTAACTTGAGACTTTTCCAGACCAATACTTTCTTTCCTCTTGTTGATTGAAACACGCGATTGTTCGAGGAAAAAGTAAAGAAGATGCCTTTTATTTTTATTCATTTTTTTTAATTAAAAATAATAATAATTTCATGAATAAAAGATTTGTGAATTGAATTTGAAAATGATAAAAGAAAGTTGAACTTGAATATTGTAATCTAATACTCCCCTCCGTCCCAAATTTGATGTTCACTTTAAAAATTTTGACTTATTAGTCACGTTTTGTACATGTTCCTTTTAGTCATATTCCTTTTATATACTTGTACATTTTTATCCCAATCCTTAAATTTTAAACCATGCTCATACAAGGTTATGAATGAGTTTAGATCGTCTCATTTTGCCTCCATTATACATATTTTTATACAATTAATTAATTATACATGTTTTATCTGTTGATTACAAATTTATAGTGATATAATTTTTAAAAAAAAATTACCTTGAATTTATAGTGATATAATTTTTTTAAAAAAATTACTTGACTAATCAAATGGCCTTTGGCTCAATGATATAACCTCTTCATTTTCAAAGAAGAGGGGAGGGGTTCGAGCCCTGTGTGAGCAAAAAAATGTGTGTGTTTACTTTACCATCCAAAAAAAAATTACTTACTTGACTATAATTTTTTATTCAGCAGAGAAAACATGTATAATTGCATGGAAGGAGTATGTATTTTTGAAAATTCTTACCAATAGAATATCTTGACTGAGGTTGGTAAAGTTTTTACATTTGACTACAGACGACGTCGTTGTTACGAGAAAGATAAAAGAGAGGTTTCTGGAATCGCAAGAAATGTTTTTAACAGTATTCACCCCAATTCCCCCACTCGTGAATAAAACCATTGGGGAGAGAGAAAGAGGGGTTTAGAGAGAGAAACAGAGATGGTGTTGATCGAACCAGAGCCGAGTGAAGAAAAGAATAATAAAGTCGATGCCACTCAGAAACCAAAGCCATCAAAAGCTTCAACAACAACAGGAGCAGATTCAAGCGCCGACACGGCGACGGTGGCGACTGGTTACGCCTCCGATGGATTCGAAACCGCCAGCGAGAGCGAAATCAACGACGACGGGGATGAACATCAACATCAATCTCCGCCTCCAAATGACGACTCTTTCGAAGATTCATCCAACGACGAGGAACGGAAACAGGTCAGCGATTTCTCCTTTCTTTGAGTCAATTTGTGTGCAGCGATTTTTAATCCGGTTCTGGAAAAAGTATACTTTTGGATCTTTCGAGAGTTTCTGGTATTGAATGTTGTTAGGGTTTTATTTTTTTGGATCAATTAGTCATTAGTTTTTTGGTTGTCCCAGACCTCGTTCTATCTTTTAGATTTTAATTAATGGTTCAGTTACTTAATGAGGTTAGTTTCAATGCCATGTTTGTACCATTAATGGTTTGATTTGGTGCCTACCCAAACTGAATGAACCATCCAGAGCTCCATTTGGTTAATTCCGTCTAGTTAATAGGAAAAAGTGTGAAAATCAGGAGTCAAGTTTCAAATTATAATGAACAATTGCCAAAGAAGATCCTAAGTCTGAGGCATGTGCTAGAAGCTAACTATGCCACAGGACCGAAGGAGAGTGTGGTGCATTTAGCTTGTTGAACTGCAATTTGTTGTCATTCCATGGGCATGTAATTGTTGTGGTTCATTGTACCCATGCACTTTTCAAATATTTGGACTATTAGAATTGTTTGAATCTGGTACTTATGTCGGTTTTAAAGTTTTGTTGAATGCTTCTTTTATAAATAGACGGCAATGGATCATGTCCTGCTATGAACAGCAGGAAAAGGTATAAAATCACGTCTTGTGTTACGGAGTATTTTTTTAAACATCTGTTCGCTTCTGTAATCTCCATCTATCTGTCTTGTTTAATTTATTGTGTTTAACTGAAGCAGTTGGAGTCATGCTATGCATTATTCAGAGTAGCTCTCTGACTTCAAAAAAGATTTTAAGTCTTCCTCGTTTCTTTGTGAAACAGAAAGCATTGGCACAAGCAAATGATGCAAAATTGGAAGGCAATAAACTATTTGCAGATGGGCAATATGAAGATGCATTGTCAAAATATGAGCTTGCTTTACAAGTGACACCAGACATTCCCTCATCTATCGAGATACGTTCAATATGCCATGCAAATCGTGGTACATGTTTCTTCAAATTGGTATGTTCTTCTTGTGGATACTTCTAATAGGATCAATTAAATAATATTTTCACAAGAAGATATTGTGATTGTAGTTTGCTTCAATTACAGCATGCATGCACGCAACACATGTAACAGTATGTATTTGTTCCGTCCTATCGGGATTTGGGTGCATGTGTTGGTTTCCTATTTATGATCCTTTTCTAACTGTTTTTATGCGCATAATATATCTCAGGGAAAATATGAAGATGTGATCAAGGAATGCACAAAAGCGATAGAACTAAATGCTAGCTATGTGAAAGCACTGCTTAGAAGAGGAGAGGCTCATGAAAAGCTTGAACACTTTGAAGAGGCTATTGCTGGTAAAGTTGGATATGAAAAAAATCTGTGATGATACCTATTATGTTGCTTACCTGCACTATCCATATTATATATCCAGTTCATTAGAACTCTCTGTTTTTTTTCTTTGTCTCTTGTCTATGTCTGCCTCTCAATGACTATTTGCATTCATGGTGATAGCATGTAAGAGTTCTATTTTTATTTTGGTATTCAGTTAGTTACCCTTATTTTGTGTTTCCATTTGTTTTTTCTTTTTTATATTTCTTTTAGATATGAAGAAAATCTTGGAGTTGGATGAATCACATATCCAAGCTAGGAGAACCATATGTCGTTTGGAGCCATTAGCGGCAGAAAAGCGGGAAAAGATGAAGGAAGAGATGATTGGTAAGCTCATATAATAATACATTTACTGTTCTACTATTTTGTTTCTTTTCTTCCATTCACTGTTTTTTAAGACTATGTTTGGTACGGTGGGAAAGGAAAGAAAGGATAACATTAGTTATGAGGAAAAGGAAAAGGAAGGGAAGGGAAGGATAATTTTAATCCTTTATTGTATTTGGTTGATTAATGAAGGAAAACAAAGGAAATGATAATAATCATGTTTGGGAAAAGAAAGGAAAGGAAACTATTTTAATAAATTTACTATTATACCCTTTTATATTTTAAAATATAAATTTATAGATTTAACTATGTAATATTAAAAAAAATATTTTTAGGGCAAATCATTTTAGCCTTCCCAGTCGCCTCCATCTCTATTCTCGTTCTCAACTCTGAACTTGCCCCCTCTCTCCCTCTGCAACTGCAAACTACAAAATCTACAAGAGTCAGAAGTTCAAAACCCATATATTTAAGTTTATCTATCTGTCTGCAAGAATCAAAAGTTCAAAAC
>JAOTQH010264230.1:0-20626 GCA_025631255.1 Cornus kousa | reverse complement strand
ACCCCCACTAAACTATACTCATCTTACTAAAACCCCCCCTAAACTTTTATTTTTACAATTAACCCCCTGAACTATCCAATTTTTTGCAAAAATTACCCACGGGCAAGATTCCGTTTGGTTTTTCCGATTAAATAGGAGTGTGATCAACACATGCCAGGGTTGTAATTTTGAAATGACAAAGCTACCCTTATACAAATGTATAAAACCAAAATTTCCAAATTGATACACTTTCCGGAAACGAAAAAAAAAAAAATAAAAAAAAATCCCAAATTAAAACCCTAAAAATCGTGACCACCAGCAGTTAGGGTTTCTGCGAATTGAGAAGTGAGCTTGAGCCACAAATGGGTTCATACAACAACACCATCTCGCACCGCCATTGGTGCGAAGTAAACACGGCGGTGACCTGGTTCTGTTTGTGTGAGAAGAAATACAGAGGAGGGGAGGAGATGACCAGGAAGCTTAGTGGACCAGTCGCAATGAGTAACAATCACGTAGCACCAGCAGCAATCAGAACGATGACTACACCAGCGGCAAAGCGGCAGTGAGGACGCCGACCACCTCTAGCACCAGTGGCAAACCGATGATGAGGACCACGACCACCTCTTTATCAAATCCATCCCTCACTGCACGAGTCCGATTCAGACTCTGATTCATCTTCCTCGACTTATTCTTGTAGAATTGACATCCTCAATGAGTCCGATTCATCTTCCTCGACTCATTCTTCACCGTCTCGTTCCTACTTTCGACACCCACGCCGGAATGAGATTCTCTAGAACGGAACGGCGCTAGCTTCATCGGAACTGCTGGGTTGTGTAGTCGTCAAATCAGACATACTCGCCTGTTTCGGGATAGCAGAAACTTTCTGGGCTCGTGGGACTGTTTGGATGTTGTACGCTCTGAGCTGTCGCCAGAGTTCATGGTCAGTTGGGGTTGATGGACCCTGTTTGTCACCGGTGTTGATGGATTCGTTTTTTTTTTTTGTCACCAGCACTGGTATTTTTGGTACTAAAACGAGGTGGGACATGTGTGTTGCACTAAATGAGGTGGGGTAGTGATAAGTGATGTGCTGGCGAATTTTTATTGGTTCTTGAGATTTTGGTTGACACTTCGGCAGCACAAGTTGATAAAGCACCAATACGGTGTCTTTCCACTAAGGGTAGTTTTGTAATCCTCTTTTTCTGGTGCCGGAGACCTCACCTGCTGTCCTTAAATGTAACTTTATCATAGTTCAGGAGGGCACTTGTTAAATCAGGGGGGTTTTCTGCAATTGGCTAAAAGTTCAGGGGGGTTTTATACACTTCACCCTTTTTAATATTGTAAAAGGACACTTCTTCCAATGATATTATGACAAGCCAGCTGCAAGAAAGAGGTTCCTTCTTATAGGCAAGGAGGGAAGTACTGTTCATAAAAAATTATAAGCTTATAAAATATAGAGATTTTCAAGAAAATCTGTAACCTATTTATTAAACCCTATGAAGCACCGACACGGCAATGGAGGGCTTGGTATTGGCGTCGGACACATGTCCGACACTCCAATTGCTGTATCCTGTTTGTTTTTTGTTTTTTAATATATTGGACACGGCCGGACACTGCTGGGACATGCCGGAGAGAAAGAAGATGAAGAGGCCTGACCATGTGATGAAGATCTGTGTAATGGTTGGTGTGGGGATGGGATCTTCATATACCCAGTAGTGTCCGGCTGTGTTCGTCTATCTATGATGAAGATTGAATAATCTGTGATGAAGATTGATGGTTACGTATGATCATCGTAAAAAATTATCCTCACCAAATCATATATATATAATATTATATATCAATAGAGGGGATGAGAGGATCACCAAAATAAAGGGGATGAGATGGACGTTGTGCAGTGAGACGAAGAGATGGGGGATAAGAGAGAGGGATCAAGATGTGTGAATAACAAAGTGATCCGTTTGGAAAAAAAGAGGTGGGGAAAAAGCATCTTATCTTCTTTGGGGATCTGTTTGGTCACAAAGAATGTGTTTTGTTGAATATATTTATATATACACAAACATTTGTATTCTAGTGTAGTTTATACTGTGAATCTTTATAAATTTTTAAAAGAAACATGGTCTGTGCTGGAACTAGTTGAAATGGGTTAAGTCTATTAATATATGTATAAGAAATTGAGTAAAAATTAATTTTTTTATATATAATAAAAAATTATATTACTATCTTATTGCCGTACCCTTGCCGTGTCTGTGTTGTATTTTTTCAAAATTTGCCATATCGCGGTGTCTATATCGTGTCGTACCCATGCCCCATGTCCATGTCCATGCTTCATAGATTAAACCTATTCACTGGTTTATATTATATGGTTGACATTGCCCATGGGAATTTGTTTTATATGATGATACCATCCAATGCTTAATGAAGCTCAGATGTGAATGTCATAGTAAAAACTCATTCTACTAGGTTGGCCTTATTCTCCATCATGAACTTCTTCCATTGTAATCTATGGCAGTTGTGTTTTCCAAAAAGATTTTTTTTTGATAAGTATTTCAAGGTTGATTCAGTTATATTTACGATTTAAACTGTTGTTAAGATGAACATCAGTTTGTTGTCTTGGCGTTCTGATCTTCTTTAAGCATCATGAAGAAGAAAACACCATTGTGATTACTCCATCTATCCCAATTTAATTGCCCATCTTTCGTTTCAGTTTTCCGCATAATAGATGTCCATGTTGAAACGTCAATGCACAATATTTTTAAGCTTCCAAAATACCCTTTTGAAGTAGTTGTGAAAAAGTTCTAAACAAGGTAAAGTGAACCTCTTAAAATTTGGAGAATTAGTGTTGGAAACACATTTTTTCCACTTGGTGTGATTGCATTAAAGTCTTGTCTCAAGAAATTAATAATAAATTTACTACTATTGCGGTGAAAATTATTGCGTTTTATCCCTTGATGTTGTGTAAACTGCAATAAGGATGCATTTGTTTTATTTGTTCACATAGATTACCAGTGTAATCAAGGTAGCAGTAAAAATGATATTTATTCATTGTCCCCTTGACCTTATTTATGTACTTTACTAATTGTCTTGTTTATTTGTGGGTGGCATTACTGCCCAAAGGATTGATGATGAAGATGATGAGATTGTCGCCGGTGATCAGGCTGTTGAGAGACTTGTAATTGTCACCCAGGTAAGGGTGTTGAGCATCAGATCCATTTATTTATGAAATTGAAATGTTCTCAACATATTGTTCTTGAAAACTGATTGATCTTTGTGGTTTTACTTTATTCTCTTTTATTTTCATAGGCCTTTTTGAACATGCTATTTATTATGCTGAGATTTGCCAATTCTGTTCACAATTCTCAAGAACCAAAAGAATGTTAGAGAAATGCAAAGGATCAAGATATAATTCCATTTTTCACCATTAAGAAAACAATAAAACTTTATATCCAATGTTTACATTTTCATTCTGTCCATTTTAGGAAAATATATGTTTCTTTTATTTTAGTGCGGATACTAAGAACATGGAGCGAATTAAAGAGAATAGGGGTGCTAGAGGCTATGCAGAACTTCCTATATGTTTGGGAAATGCACCTAAAGGCAAAGCCAAGCCTTGGCTTGAACAATCTAATTGGTCTAAAAATTGAAAATCTTGAAGAGAAAGATATTACATTCATCCGTCAATTAGAATATGATGGAAGAAAATTGCAGGGTTCTCACGGAGGATGATAACTTGTACATATATGCCCTCCCTTTTCTTGGGTTTTCTGTTTTGCACACCATTCACATTGGTATAGTGTTTTGGTTCACGAGATAATGGAAGTAATTAGTGATTTGGATTTTGTGCTACCTATCCTACTAAGTTGAGGAATTGACACATCTTTTCAATTTTCCTAGTAATTTGCCATCATTAAAGTCAGCATGTAGTTTGGAGATTCACGTTATGTCCTTCATGAGTACTATTCTTGTTACCAAGTTCCTTTGAGATTTTGAGGGAGATGTCAAACATATTTGGTTTTCAGAGGCTGTCTCCTGAATTTCTACTAAGTGGGAAAAAAAAAAAAATTTCTACCAAGTGGTAAATCTAAATTTAGTTGTGAAATAATGAGAAGCATATGGAATATGGAATGACAGTGTTATGAGATACTAGTTTCTGAATTCTTCAGGGTCTTTCCTAGTTGGACCTCACTATTACTTCGTTGATGTTGGTGGTTCATGCTTCTAGGCGAACCTTACATTGAATGGAGTATTTGTAAAGTTGCTTTTGTTCTTGGTTAGGGATCTTAGTATTAAAACTGTTGTTTTATTTTTCAATTTCTTTTATAGATGAGGTTAATTACTAGATTCTTACTCTATGAACTATTTGGTTTTATAAAAATCAGTTTGTCTCTTATAGTTAGGGGTCATTGCTTGGTGCAGTGGTAAGAGCTCAACTGACAAGGTTGAGGACGTGGGTCTGTGTTTGAGAGCAATCACTTTGTGTAAATGATGGTATAGGTTAGGTCTATCTCCAATCTTTCTCTCAGAACGCCTAGTTGATGGAACATATGCTTGGTAATGCCTTTTTGCCTCATCTCTGATGGTGTTCAAAAGCATGAATAAGCTTAAAAGTGTGTGAGGTGCAAGCAAAGTTCTATGCTTTGCACAAAACCTTCAGTCAGGTGCTTGTTAAAGCCAGGATGCACAAAGGCTCCATCCCCATCCCACTCCACCCCACCCCACCTTTGGTTATAGAACATTTGTCCATCCCCAGCCCCAAATATAGACTTAAAATCTGTCACTGCCCCATCCTTCCCCACCAAATACACCTGGTAAAGCTTTTTGTGGCGTACTTTATGAAAACCCTCAACACTGAAAGTAAACTAGCAGCTTTCAGAACAGAGAGCACCTGTCAGAAACTCTTATGAACACATATTTTGCAGTATGAACCACAAGATCAAGTTTGTGTGTGTGCGTCTTTGTTTGTGCATGTTAAAAAATTGAACAATCTTGAGATGAAACGCTTTGTTGAGAGAGAATTTTTTTCCCTTCATTGAGACAATTTTTTTATTATTTATAATTCAAATGGTTTATAAATGTTAAGCATGCGTATATATTTACGTACACAAATTTTTTTATAGGCAAGTGTAATGTTTGTTGAACAAAAAAGGCATAAAACCGTACAGCATTATGGACAGCCTATATATCATGGAAGCCCCAACAGCACCACAACAACAAGATCCATAATGGGGCCCAAACTACACAAACATAGAGCATGAGAACACCCAATACACAGACAACTATACAAGGGGGAAACCAAAGGCTCCATTCAAACTACATATCAATATATCATGGAAGCCCCAGGCCCCCAACACCACAGAAACAAGATCCAAAATGGGCCCAAACTACACAAAAATAGAGCATGAGAATACTTTATACAACAGAAAACTATACCTCCAATCAAACACCAGCTGAACCTGGACCAAAAAAAAAAAAAAAAAAAAACTACACAAAGATAGATGGACATCTAGGCACAGACATCTAAACTGAGCTTTATTAAGCATAGCAGTTATGGTTGAGAAAATAAAGCACCAAAATCCCAGATCAGGCCAGGGAAGCATGCCAGCAGAATAGAAACAGATTGGAGAACCCCACAAACCACAGACAGAGAGGATATAGCCCACATTCAGAAAAAAAAGAAAAGAAAAGAAAAGAAGAAGATATTGCCAACGATTAAGTCTGAAACACTATTGGGGAATTATTCAAAAGAAAAACTTGCAGAAACACTTGAAATATCAGCAGCAGAAGGAAAACTTGCAGCATATCAATAGTAATAGTCAACAATAGAATGAAACTGACTAAAAGGCCCCACATCAAAATCGATAATAGGTAGCTCAGAGACTGTAAAATCAAATTATTGAACAGAAATCAAAGCTTGCCAATCGGATCTGCATACAAATTGAGAAGCTTACTAGCATACGTATAATCCATGAATCCAACTAACTAGCACGAACCTCTGCAAATAGACCAGTAAACAATGCTAACAAAGGTCTATGGATGCAAATACCAATGTACAGATTTCTGATTGGCTTCAATAATGCAATCCAAAGTTGAAGAAGGGAAGGACAAAGAGAACACAGAGAAAACACTCATAAATCGCTAAGTATACTATTTGGGAGGCCTTGCTCCCTCACTAACCATCTGTTAGACATGGAATTATCAAATTTACTGAAAGTAAAAACCCTTTATGTGGTAATATCACCAGTCTCAAGGAATCAATATCTTTGTATTCATTTGAGAAAGGCCTTTTGTTTCTTTCTATCCATATACCAAGAGTGAGTGAGCTCAAAATCACAGCAGGATCACATCTCAACAAGTAATTAACCAGTAACACAACTAATATTTGAATTATCAATCTTATATTCACAAGCTCAACAATCTTTCATCATAACATTCATTTCTTTTTCTTTCCTCAGTTCATTTATTATCTCAATATATTATTTTCAAATATCATTAATCATCTTGATTAATTATTAATTATGTTTTCTCCCACACGTGCCGTATGAAACTCATCATAAAAGTTTTCGCTAGCTCTCTAAACCATTGATACAGGATCTATATGGAAGTAACCTTCAGGTCTCCAATATTCAGATCCATAAGCAACTCAGTGAACTCACCAATATACTCCATCGTGGTTGGGATCGTATGGAGCTTACCCAAGGGATGATCGCTCTTTACCACGACAACCCAATTGGGCATAGCTCACCTGTCATAGGCATGCTTGTTCAGCAAAGGGATCACATGTAGTTGACCCAAATATCAATAGGAATTGCACGGAGCTCACCCATTCATCAATAGGGATTGCACAAAGCTCACCTACTTCTCCACAGGGATCGTATGAAGCTCACCCACCCATCAATAGGAATCATACGTAGCTCGTCCATCTTTCAAATAACACTTCAACTCCTTAAGCATTTAATAGATTCAATTATTTGTCTTCTTCTTATCATATCAATTAGTGGTTAAATTCTTCTTATTTTATTAATTAGGAGTTAAATTATTAAGAAGATCTCTTATGCTCTATAATACTTTATGCAAATGTTTTCTATCCTCTCAAGAATGTTTATTAATCCCAAGAATTCTTACTTTTGACGTCAACAACTAGTTAGTATCATAGATAGAAAGGCAAGTATCAGCAAAATCGGACATATCTGGATTCCTCAATTTTTAGATTTTAATCTTTTAAAATCTGTTCGTTGAACCCCTCTTCTAAGCTCAAGTCTTACAGACCTTTTTCTTCAAATTTTCTTCATATATTTTATCCACCAAAATACCTCTGAATGGTGCAAAATTTCAGATAACTTATGTTATGTGAGCGATCTATTGATATAAATTTTGTGTCAGTAAACACTACCTTTAGGTTGTAATTAAACTCCAAAGTCGTCGTTTCAGCTATCGTTACAATTGAGTTCTTCCTTCAATTCTAACGTGTCAAAATGTGCTGCTTTTTGTCAAGTAATTTGGTCTGGAAAATCAGGTTTCAGCCATGGACCTATAACCTGATTATCACAAAGACCGTATTGTTTATATTACACAATCAAACCCGACTAACAACTGCTGATTGCAACCTAGAACCACCCCACCACTGTCTCACCCTCACGGAAAATCCCTCACCGCCAGCAACCCAAACCCAAACAACCAAAACACCCACGCAACCCATACCATCAGTTTTTCTCCAAGCCCAAATACTGTTCATCGCATTGATGCAATGCACTGGTGCATTGAGCATTGTGGAGTAAAATACGGTGCCTTGAAAATCATGTATTGGTATATAGTGCAATCTGCCCAACCCAAAAATTGCACTGATGGGTATCAAGACGTGATTTGTATGCATAAGTTGCACTAGTCTCACCTATGCTTGGAGAAGGGACAAGGATTCCTTGGAAGTATCCACTTTGTGTCATTTTGACAGTGTGTTAAGCATATCACGGCACTTCAGAGTATGGAGATCTATGGGAAGCATGGCATGGATTGTATGGTTGGTAAACCGATTTGTGAGAGAGGAGTGGCAACATGCAGTGAAGATCCTGTGGACAGCTATACTGAGATTCCGGCTCGACCGGGTAAGTGCTGGCCGTTCCGGACCTTAACATATAGAAGATCCCTAGGAAATAGAATATTTAGGAGTAATCTTTATTTTTGGTACTTATATTTTTGGCAATATTTGAACGATTAGTAGTTGGGATTTATTAGGGTTTGCCTATGATTTTGCCTATAAATAGGGCCCACAACTTTTGATGATTATTGATAATTGATAACATTGGATTGATATTTTCATTCTCCTAATTCTGCTTCTCAATTCTTTCTCTCGGTCCCACATCAATTTGGTATCAAAACACATCTCGTCCTTATTAGAGCAAAAATTCAAAGTCTAATCAGAGCAAAGGATTCATCATATTCCTTATCACAAAGGCCTTATAGTTTATATTACACGATCAAATCTGACCAACAACTGCTGATTGCAACCTAGAACCATCCCACCACTGTCTCACCCTCACGGAAAATCCCTCTCCGCCAGCAACCCAAACCCACACAGCCAAAACACCCACACAACCCATACCATCGGTTTTTCTCCAAGCCCCAACACTTCTGTTCATGCCCAACTCAAACAAACCCACATTGAACCAAGCCCTCAAACCCCAACATTGTGAACCCCATACGAGCAGTCCCAGCATCGATCCCTGCTGGCTAACAAATGGTCGCAGGAAAGTCAAGCCATAACCTTCACTCGCAAACCCTAAATCCGTCAATAAAGTCCTTCACTAGACTCTAGTAACCTCGTTGGAACCTTACAACCCGTCAAGTCTACGCCTAAACCTTTGTCTCGCAACCCATAACTCCAAACCATAAGCCTCGACATAACCATCATTGTGCCTCTCCCCATCATGCTGCAATTGTTATTGCCTCTGCCAGTCCCCATTGTTGTCGTCTTGTCTCTGCCTTGTTATTTTCCACCAGCTTGAAGATAGACAAGTGCGACGATCAATTTCTGAAGGAGGAAGGTTTCTTATAACTTATATTCTTAGGTCCAACCGAGATTGCTTTACCAATTTGGCCCAAATCTAGTCCGGAAATGATCATCTTCAATCCCAATTTGAGTCCAAACCCAAGTTAAGGAACTTCTGTAAATTAAGCTGCCCAATGTTTAATTGAGCCTGCCCAGATTTGTCTAAGATTTCAGCCTCACCTAATCCCAGATTTGTATCAAACCTATATTAAAACTAAATACGCCAACCTCATATCTGACCCAAATCCAAATACTTTAACCCAATAGTTTCAGCCTTTCATTCTAAGCCCATTATTGAAGTCCAGATTGTGTAACCCTTTAAACACAAGCCCAAACATATTTAAACCCAGTACTTTTTTTGAACCCTAACTTTATCCAACCAGGCTGTATTATTCAAATCAGACCAGTTTTTGAACCCAAACCCAAAAGATAGACCAGCTTTGGAACACTAAGAGTTACTATGGTTGGCGTGAAGATGAACAAAGATGATTGCAGAAGAATTAGAACAATTTGGCATGCATATAGGAAATAGGCTTCTCCAATGTACGCCGAGATCTATGCAAATCAATGCAAGCCACGCTTTTTCGAGTAATGAAGGCATTAGTTGAAGAAGAATTTTTAAAGCATTCAAATTGTTACGTTAGAGTTGCAGTAGCCTAATGCATTAGTGAGATAACAAGGTTTAAAGCACCAGATCTGTGATGCGGATTTGATGCAGTTGTGCTTGAGATGTGTGCTGGTTTGCTTTCAGGCTATTTCCGGGCTGAACATCAACCTTGGGAGGAGTGATTCTTCTACTAAGGGAGGTTGAAGATATATGGTTCGCGTGAAGATGAAAGAGAAACAAAGACGGTTGCAGAAAAATTAGAACAACTTGGCATGCATATTGGAAATAGGCCTCTCCAATTTACGCTAAGATCTATGCAAATCAATGCAAGCCACACTTTTTCGAGTAATGAAGGCACTAGTTGACGAAGAATTGTTAAAGCATTCAAACTGTGATGTTAGAGTTGCAGTAGCCTAATGCATTAGTGAGATAACAAGGATTAAAGCACCAGATTTGTGATGCGGATGTGATGCAGTTGAGTTTTTTGAGATGTGTGCTGGTTTGCTTTCAGGCTATTTCCGGGCTGAAGATCAACCTCGGGAAGAGAGATTCTTCTAGGAAGGGAGGTTGAAGATATAGCCAGGTGGGCTAATATTCTGGGCTGCAGAGTCGGGTGTTTCCTATTACCTGTGTTACCTGGACTCGCCAGAACCAGCGAGGATGTCCGTGTCGACACGACAGGGACATGGTATATGTGTCGGATGCTTCAACTTCCCTACCGGACACGGCTGACAACAGAAACCTTCACATTTGGTTCAAAAATGGTGTATCACTGGTTTGTCAAAAGGGGTTTTGAAGGGAGAAGATGACTGAAAAAACGTGCTATTCATGTGCTGACTGAGCGTGTATTTTAAGCCAAAGTTATAATGTTTTTAAATTCTTTTGGCCTGACGCCTAACCAAAAGTTACCATTTACTAAAGTTTTAAATTTACACCAACGGGCCAGTGGCTTAGCGGTATCAGGCGCTTACTTTCCAAATGGAAGTCAAGGGTTCAAGCCTCCATGGAGGTATGTGTGTGAGCGAGTATCAACTATGAAAAAAAAAGAAAAAAGAAAAGGTTTTAAATTTACTATGTGGGTTACAGCCTAAACACAACTGTCACCCACCATCTCTTTAAAACTTCTTTCAAACTTACTATGTTGGTTACTATCATGCACGTGTTCAGCTGTGAATATTTTTATTTGTTTATTATTATGTTTTAAGTAAAAGTAAAACTTGTGTATATATATATATTTAGTATTTACTTACAAAAGTTACCACTCACCACTTACCAGTTGTACCATTGTAACATCTTTCTCTTTACCACTCACCAGTTGTACCATTGTACAATGTTTTTCTTTGACTAAAACACGAATTATCTCTTGTATGCCTGTATATATGTGCGATGCCCCTATATTTTTGAATAAGAATTATTTTTATTTTTGCCATGTCCAAGTACCCGTGCCTGACTTTTGGGCACTTTTTATTCGTGTCCCCGTATCCTCTAATTTGATAGATGGATGGATCTGACCCCTAGACACGCACTTGTGTTTGACACCCGTACCCGAATCCTGAATCCCTGTGTACTTGCATTCCTTGAGGAGAGTTTCTGTCTGGGATCCGGTGATGGAGCGGTTTAATAGGAGGCTAGCGGGTTGAAAAAACAATGTCTTTTGAAAGGGGGGCGGATAACTCTAGTGAAGAATCTGCAAATGTAAAAGCATGAGGATTCATCAAGATCCTTTTTTTATTTTCTATATCAAACCATATGGTGGGAAGTGTTGGATTCATCAAGATCCTTCACCTGTTCTCTGTTTGAGTTGTTTGGTGCTTCTTTAGTGTTCCTTTTGTTGCTTATTTAGTTTTGCATTTTTGCTTCTTTTGTTGGCTGTTCAGCCTTTCTTTTATTATTGTTTTTGCAAAGGTATGCCTTTGCTTATAGCCTTGTACTATATTGTTCATATCTATATAAATTTTTCCATCTTGCACGGGACAAAAAAAAAAAAAAAAAACTCTAGTGAAGAGTACCCTTTCGAATCTCCCATCCTACTGTCTTTCCCTTTTCAGGTTCCCATCTCCGTGGTGAGGAGATTAGAGAAGCTCCAGTGGAACTTTTTGTGGGGTGGTATGGGAGATGTGTTCAAATACCATCTTGTGAACTGGGAGCTAGTTTGCAGGTATACACAGCTAGGCTGGTTGGGCATTAGGAGGTTAGAGATGTTCAACAAAGCTTTGTTGGGGAAGTGGTTGTTATGTTTTGGGATGGATAGACCCAAGTTGTGGAGGACCATTGCCAGCAAGTTCGGGGAGTGCAGAGGAGGGTGGTGCTCTCTTGAGGTGAGGCAGCCGGCTGGAGTGGGTGTTTGGAAGGCCATTCGAAAAGGGTGGGATATCTTTTCCAAACATATTCATCTCAGGGTGAGTGTGGGAGAGGGGCCGGCTTCTGAAAGGATTTGTGGTGTGGGGATCACTCGCTAGAGTCAACCCATCCGCATCTTTATAGGATACCTGTGGACAAGGAGGTGCTGATGGCTGAATGTTATCGAATAATGGGAGGTTGTTCTGGGATATATAGTTTGTGAGACCCTTCCAAGTTTGGGGGTTGGGAGACATAGGTGAGTGTATCGTCCAGAGGGTTTTTTTTTTTTTTTTTTCGCGGGGGGTAATGGGTTTTTCGAGGTGTGTTCTTTCTACAGGTGCATGATGGATACTGAAGGGCCTTCCTTCCCTTGGAAGGCAGTTTGGCTCACCAAGGCTTAAGGTGGCCTTTTTGGTTGGACAGTGGTTCTAGGGAGGATCTTGATTGTTGACAGTCTGAGGAGGGGTCAGATTATAATCAATTGGTGCTGTATGGGCATTGGGCAGGGAAGATGAAGAGTGTTGGGTGGGATTTGGTGTTGGAAGGAGACTAGTCATGGGTTTTTCGAGGTGCGTTCTTTCTATGGGTGCATGATGGATACTTGAGGGCCTTCCTTCCCTAGGAAGGCAGTTTGGCTCACCAAGGCTTAAGGTGGCCTTTTTTTGGTTGGACAGTGGTTCTAGGGAGGATCTTGATTGTTGACAGTCAGAGGAGGGGTCAGATTATATAATCAATTGCTGCTGTATGGGCATTGGGCAAGGAAGATGAAGAGTCAATCAGTCATCTTCTTTTGCATTGTCTGGTAGCTCGAGATTGATGGACTATGCTTTTTGGCGTTTTGTGGGTTATGCCGGTGTCCCCGCGGAGCATGCTTGAAGCTTGGCGTGGGTGTGCAGTTAGGAGGCAAGTCCGAGATGCTTGGAGGGTGGCGCCCCTTTGTTAACAGTGGGGATTGTGGTGTGAGCACAACAGGTCCTTTGATGGTGTTGAGGTTCCAGCATGGGTGCTCAAGTTTTCTATTCTCTATACTTTATTGTTTTGGGGTTCAGGGTTGGAATCGTAATTTTGTGGGGGATATAGCGTCTTTAGAGGATACATTTGTATGGCAGACCACCTTGGTCTAGCTTTTGTTTCGTGGTCCGCGCTCCCCGCTCCCCTTTTGAGCTCTTTTCAATGAAATCTTACTTATCAAATAATAATCTAATGAAGTATTTCAGCTGATTGAATCATTCTTTGAAAATTTATCAGACAACTTTTAGTCTTTCTTATAGTAAGGGGGTCAAAATTCTTGACACAAATCCAATGGTCAAGTCATGCTTGGTAATGCTAGATTTGGAATGTGTGAGTTGATTATTAGGATATTGATTAAGGGCTTCTTCTTCAACCAAACCTTTCAACATAAACTGATCCCAAAAATATAAGCAGTTGTAGTTGAAGCATAATTCAATTTCAATGTTGAGCGCAACATTAGCCAGAGGAATTCTAACTCTTTGGAGGAGACCCGATTGGAGAGAATTAATGGGGATTAAGACATGACATGTACGCGTAAGTTGCACATGAGTCTCGCCTATGCTTGGAGAAGGGGTAAGGAAAGATAGATTTTAGGATTTCCTATATTTAGGAGTAAACATTATTTTTGGTACGTATATTTTTGCCAATATTTGGACAATTAGTAATTAGGATTTCTTAGGGCTTGCTTATAAATAGGGCCTTCTCCTAATTCTGCTGCTCCCTTCTTTTCTCTATTCTTCTTCTCTTCTATTAGTTCTCTACATCTGTTGGTATCAAAGCATTTTTCATGCTGCATCAAGACTATGACTTTCCGGACTTCACTGAGAGGTAAATTGGACTCGAAATTAAGCTTATAATAATACCATTGGAATAGTGCATTTTGTACAAACATTGCACTGCTGCTGGACTACATATAAGACCTAAATTTTATAGCTCCTTTCAGAGGTCGAATGAGCTCGAAACTAAGCGCTGTATCCCTGGCAAGAGTCAATGGTCCGTTTAGTCGGTTATCTGGCTAAAACTAGCGTGGCTGCTCCAATTCTATCAACACTGCCTTAGATACAAGAGAGGAGTTTTAAAATTGGAAAAGTAACATATTAATATTCGGCTTCTTGCTGAAGGAGCAATAGCTTACAATATTACGATTTTGTGTATAATGATAGCTTAAGAAATCACATTGGGGCAACAGTTTGGCAATTCTTTATTTTTCCTAGTTCAATTCTTTTTTTCATTGCAAAATATTAGTATGAATTTAATTATATTTTGGAAGCGCAAGGTTGTGAGTTCGAGCTGCAACTCAATGTTAAAGTTAATACACATGTTAGGTTTGTTACTAGTATTTTCCTCCCAGCATCCCAGATAGGTCATTCATTGAGTAGTTTTGTTTTCTAACATTCAAAACCGTCTTTTTTGTGAGTTACCATAGACTATGATCCCACGGACTTTGACGAGAAAGGCACATCATAATTGCGACAAGATTATTTTTATATTACCTTTTCTCTACTGCCTCTAGATTATGGATTCATAGGAGATTGTCAATTTTTGCATCATTATGTATGGCTTTAAATCACATGGTCAACTTAAAAATGATGTCGAAGAGTTCTGGTCCTGAGCATTCAAGGTTCTTGTCTAAGACTGTACCTCTTCGGCAGATTCCGCCTTTGTGTTTTTTTGTCTTTTACCTTATAACAAGCTATATTCCTGAACCAATTTGGCTTCCCATGATCCTCTCACTGGATAGGGAAAGTGTCCTGTTTGTGGTGGCTGTTTGGTTGGCTTTTTGGAATGGCCAAGTACTTGAAAATGAAATGGAATGGTAGAGAAAACTTTTAATTGATCGAGGAATAATGTATTTGGGTTCTTAGAAAGGCTACGCTTCTGCAAATGAAGAGGAGTGGTAGAAAAAAATTTAGTCCTCAATTATGGAAAAAAAAAGAAAAAATAGTCCTAATTTAGCTGTGCAATTGAATATAAAAAGGGCCAACTATGTAACTGAACTTGGTTAGTCTAATTGAAACACAGACACGGATGGAGCCAGAAAATAAGGTGAAGTGGGGCAATAATGAGTTTTTTTAGTAATTTCAGGGGTGGCAATAGTAATATTTTATGGGTGTATAATCGAAAAAATCAAATTAACAAGGGTAAAAAATAAATAAATAAATAAATAAATAAATTCAGGGGGGGCAACTGTCCCCACTGAACTACATGTAGCTTCGTCCCTGAACACAAAGCATGATCAATTTTGAGCATTGTCCTAGAAGCCATTTAGCTAAGCATTGCATTCCAAGAGCTTTAAGCAAGATTGACTTTGAGCTTCCTTTACTTGTTTGACTGTAACTAACCACTCTTACCACCCTTGCACTTGTTTTGCCTTGAGATCTGCTATAGTTTTTGTTAGCCGAGATATGATAGGCGCAAATCATGGGATATGATAGGCACAAATCATGGATTTGACTTTATTTAAGCATATGTCCAGGCATAGAATATGCAATGATTTTATTCAGTTTCCTTTATTGTAATATTAACATGTGCTCTTTTTAACATATAAATATGAGAGTTGTGAATGAGTGTTTTTAACATCTCATTCAAATCTTTTACATATTTCTCTTTTCTTTCTTCTATATTATATTTCTTCTGTTTTGCTCTCTAGGCTTGGAAAGGGCTTCATGATCAATTGATTTTTAGCTGTTGGACAGTTACCTGCCTTATTGCAGCATAACCTTTGGTTGCATTTCCTTTCTTCCTGTATTGTGCTAGTATCTTATATTTAATTTCCTTGCCAAAAAATTAATTTACAAGTTATTGAAAGAATTTCTTTTATTCATTTCCTGTGCTAGTTCTAAAGTTCTTTTTCTTATCATATAATTATCTATTTGGATGATGTTGGCTCAACAAAGGTTTTAAAACGAAATGGGAACTGATACAATGTTTGGCAGTTAATCTGTTGGCATTCATTGACTAATGTCATTTGTTTCCTGTGCAGAATAACAGGACAGGTGAAGGATTTGGTACTGGTGTAAAGGAATCAAAATCCATATCCAACGAGCTTGCTTCCGCTATTAATGATGGCCTTTACTTTTATGAGCAGGTTGATTGGACTGTTGTTTGTGTTTCTACTTCTCATTTGTCAACCTCATTCTTCTGCAATTATTTATTTTCTCTTAGAAGATATTGACATTACCAAAATTGCTCTAATTTGTTCCCTCCTGCTAGGAATTGAAAGCTAAGCAATCTAATCGTAGAAAAAACTACTCGAGTAATGAATGTAAAGATGGCACTGCTTCTGCTGTAACAAATACAAAGGCTGGTGAATATTTTGCTGGAGTCAGTGGCGGTGAAGTGCCTGGAAATGCTAATTCTCGAAGGAAGCATAATAAAGGCACCAAACAACAATCAAACCATAAACAGCGGCTATTCTCCAGCAACTCTAGAAATCATGGAACTGGTCGTAATTCTCTTGGCATAATATCTGAAAGTCCACCTAGTTATTCGGTTGGGTTTTTCTTTGGATCTACACCTCCTGAAAGTCATGGGTGAGTTCAAAGCAGGTTGTTATGCATTGTGGATCTATGTTGTGTTCTTCTAGGGTATTGTGTTTGCATTTTGAAATTACTCTTTCTTGTTTTCAAGAGTGAATAAAGTGATTAATGCTTTTGAATTCAAAGGCAAGGAGGCAGCCTTCAAGGTGCTAAATGACGTTGTTTAGGTGGTTTTGGGATTTTTCCACTATGCTAATTCAAAGTTGGAATCATAATTTTTCAGTCTGAGGTCATCAAAGTTAAATGTTGCTTCTCCTCATGGCAATATCTTGAGTAGTAGTCCTCCTGTGGGTTCCTTGCCAAAGTCATTTCCACCGTTTCAGCATCCAAGTCATCAACTTTTAGAAGAAAATGGTTTCAGACAGCAAAAGTAAGGAATGTTGAATATTTGCGCATCTGTTTGCATGCGTCTGAATCTATGTGAAATCCTTATATCTTTTTGAGTTGGCTCATGTTTTCTTCCATTTAGGTACTTGAAGTTTCACAAACGGTGCCTTAATGACCGAAAGAAGCTGGGAATTGGTTGCAGCGAGGTGGCATACTTTGCTAAATAATCTTTGAATGTTTTTTATTGTTTGTAAGAAACCTTCAATAAATGGCAGTTTTGGAATGTTTATTAGAATGAAAACTCTTGCTTTTTGAAGGGTTCCTTTCCAAATTATTTCTGCCATTTGGATCTCTTTTTGCACTTCTGGAAGGATAAGAATGTCTTAGCAACAAGATCCCTTATGTTCTCCTTTTGTGTTTCTACTTAGTTTTGAAATGTTTTGATTTAAATCATTATTATACACGGTTTTCTAATCATAATATTTGTGCATAGTAAGATTTTTTTTTTTTTTGGGTTGGGGGGTGTTAGCTAAACAACTTGAACCCAGCCCATAAATTTGCCCCACTTGTGACTCGAACCCCTCCCCTCCCCTCCCCTTTGGGAAGTAGAGGTTATATCACCTAGGCAAATGTCCTGCTGGTATCATGGTTGGAGGGATTTATCTACTTGAATTTTTTTTTTTTTTTTTTTTCATGTCTTAAGTTCTACTGATTTATATTTTGTTCCGATTCTTGGGGTTAGAATTCATTTTTTTAATCAAAAGATTCTGTTGTATTTTAGAATTAACCAATTATTATAGACGGGCTTTCAGGTTATGCTTGTATGTCGGTGGATGGGTGGGTGGGTAGTTATAACATAGAGGCCCTACTGTACTTTATAATCCAAATTTTCAAAGGGGAAACATGGTTCCATTCTTTATCACTAATATTCTCTAACATTTATGAACTGTTAATATTAAGGATTTTTAATTATGTTATTTCAACTGAAAAATGCAAATCATTAGTTTGGAGCTTTCAAGTTTCAGGTTTTATTATAGGGGCCATTGCTTGGTGTAGTGGCAATAGTTCAGGCAGCTAAGTATTAAAACAGAGTTTTGAGAATGCAAGCAACCATTTTGTGCCAAAATTCCAACACTGTTTAAATTCATACATCCGGACACCACATTTAGACAATCAACATTAGTAATAGCCTTTCTGATCACTTACAAGTAAAGCTACTAAATATCATAATATGTTAAATAATACTACTTATTAGTGGTGCTAAAATATAGTTTTTACTCCTTGTATTTGATATTCTATGAACCATACGATCTAGTATTTCTCAAGAATCCTAGTTCTTTTAAGGGCTTCTAAGAAAATATTCTCTGGAATGAGTGTTACTTGCCACTCATGAAAAGCGTTAAGGTCACGACCCGCCAACCCTGTGTAGATACTGTCCGCATTACACTCTCTCCTTAAGTGATGTGGGGTGTCACAATCACCCCCTCGTGGGACCTACCGTCCTCGTTGGCCTGATTCTCATGGGCTTGTGTACAGTCTCTCCATTTTCGGCTGGGGATTGGCTTTGATACAATTTTTTACCCACCCTGTGTAGATATTGTCCGCTTTGCACTCTCCTTTTAGTGTTCACGATTTTCAAAACGTGTCTACACAATCACAAATATAAGTGCCAACAACCTCTCCCCCAAGGCGATGTGAAATGTCACAATACATCTTTCACAACCCGCCCCGAGCCGTTAGATACTATCCGCTTTGGACACTTTCCCCTCGGTGCTCATAGTTATTCTCAAAACGTGTTTACACAGTTAGGGGATGTCCGCATTCAAACCTCTACCTCCAGGCAATGTGAAACATCGCAATCACCCCTTATTGGGACAGAGTGTCCTCGCTCGCCTGGCCCTCATGGGCTTGTGCACGGTCCTCCATTTCCGGCTAGAGATTGGCTCTGAGACAATTTGTCATGACCCGCCCACACTATGTGGATATTGTCCACTTTGCACACTCCCCTCTTAGTGCTCGTTTTTCTCAAAACACGTTTACATAGTTGGGGATGCCACATATATGTGGCATCAAACCTCTTCCCCCAGACGATGTGGGACATCGCACAAAGGGTTGAGATTTGATGGCACTTTAATATGTGAGGAAAATTGTGAGCACCGAGAGGAGAGAGTGCAAAGTTAGGGCTGCAAATGAACCAAACCGAGATGAGCTTTAGGCTACTCGGGCTCGGCTCGTTTGTTTATAGTCTTGCCGAAGCAGAGAGAGGAAATGCACGAGAAGGATGTGAAATAGACTTACCCATTCCTGACCTCAGAGAGGATTTCTAAGTGAATTATGAATTTGTCTATCAACCGTCTCCTGCCCGTAGCCTTCCCTGAGAGTGAGGAGTGGCTTAACATCCTTAGACGAAAGAGTTGTCTCTTTCGGGATAGGTAGGAGTTCGGTTCAGTGGTTCCGGAGCCGCTGACTAGGAAGCAGCATCTTTTGAAGGTTGGGAAGGTTACTCTTTTGAAGAGTACGTTGTCGAGTCTCCCTATATACTTTCTCTACCTTTTTTAGGTTCCCGTCTTAGTAGTTAAAAGGATTAATAGACTTCAATGGAACTTCCTTTGGGGTGGATGGGGGGAGGAGTTCAAGTGTCATCTTCTTCGTTGGGATCAAGTGTGTAGGCTAATTCTGTTGGAAGGTCTGGGCATTAGGAGGTTGGTCCTTTTTAATAGGGCTCTTCTAGTAAAGTGGTTGTGGAGATTCGGAAGTGAGCGCCATCGTCTTTGGAGGAAGGTGGTTGTGTGCTGCTATGGGGAGGAGAGAGGCGGTTGGTCCTCTGATCCGGTCAGGTGTGGGTGTTTGGAAATTCATTCGTAAGGGATGGGATGAATTTTCTAAGCATATTAGATTCAGAGTACGGGATGGCAGGAGAGTTCCGTTCTGGGAGGATTTATGGTGTGGTGATCGCTCATTGGCTCGTTCCTTTCCCAGACTTTTCTAGATTGCCGAGGATAGACATGCTTTGGTGGCCGATTGTTATCGGCTTGACAACGGTAGGCTCGCGTGGGATATGCATTTTCGGTGTTCTTTTCAGGATTGGGAGTTGGATGAGGTTACAGGTTTGTTGGAGCTATTGTACGGACATGAGGAAGATGGTAGTGGCACTGATTCTCTGGTTTGGGTGCCTTACTCTTAGGGGAGATTTGAGGTTCGTTCCCTATTCCGTTGTCTCTCTGATTTTCATGGTTTTATTTTCCCTTGGAAGACGGTATGGCGTTCCAAGGCTCCCCTCAGAGTGGCCTTCTTTGTTTAGACTGCTGTTTGGGGCAATATTTTGACCCTGGATAATTTAAGGAAGAGAAGACAGATTACAATCAATTGGTGGTGTTTGGGCAAGAGGAGTGGCGAGTTTGTGGATCACCTTCTTTTGCATTGCCCTGTAGCTCATGGCTGTTGGAGCCTTATCTTTGGCCTTTTCGACGTCGATTGGGTTATGCCTCGGTCCTCGAGGGTTTTGATTGACGCTTGGCAAGGTTGTAGTGTGGGAGCCCACACCCGTGAGAGTTGGAGGGTGATTCCCCTTTGTGTTTGGTGGTGCTTATGGAAGGAGCGAAATATAAGATCTTTTTAAGGAGAGGAATCTCCCTTAGGGGCTTTGAAGTTTCATATTATTAGCACTCTTTTTAGTTGGGTTTTGGGGAGAAATTGTATATCCGTTGATGAATTTATTGATTTTTTTGATTTGGTGGGTCCTTAGGACCTAGTCTCTCTGGCTTTGGCCTCTGTATAGCTCTTGGG
>JAOTQH010264220.1:0-11059 GCA_025631255.1 Cornus kousa | reverse complement strand
TATGGGTAATATATGGTCACTACTATCACTTTTATGTAAATTTTCCTAAGTCTTTTGTTTCTGCACCTTCAAAGTATATGCGTATAAATTAAAAATGGTGTAAGCTTAAGTTAATAGAAAGTGAAAATATATATTAGAACATAGTAGTAGTACAATTGGTTTAATCTTTCAACCCATGCTTACTGGTACTAAAAATCTCTATTCTGTTAACAATCATTCCTCATTTTATTATGATCTCGATCCAATTTTTTTATTTTTTTATTTTGGGAATGTTAAGTAAACACACACACACCGATATCTTCATGAAGGCTTAGACACACGATCAACATCCTTTTTGGGGAGAAGGGTATGTACCAACTAGACTATTGTTTCATTTGGTATCTCACAGACTTGCACCAATGCTAGCCAAACTAAAACATGTGAAACATTAAAGTCATGAGTATACATTTCGATTTTGAACTCATAATAAAACAAAATTTTCATTGTGCCAAGGCTTGACATTTTTTTAAAAAACATTTTTTTATGGTATTTGTGAGATATGATTTTTGTAATTGGCAAATTTTGATGTCAAAACAAGTAATCAAGTTGTAATTCTCAAGTTACCATTAAACATCGAGATCGGCTGTAAAATTGGAAGGTTGTTCAAGTTTGATAATCCTTGATCTACGAAAAAGGTATGAACTTTAGGAAGTTGTTTCCCACTTAGGACACTATACTACATGGTATATTCTTCAAAGTTACCAAAATAGAATTTTTTTTTCCAAGTTTCAAACCTTCTTTAGAATTCTATCAAGTGGGGGAACCAATATCAAAATTAGGAACAGGTTCAAGAACCTTAGCTGCAAAAAAACCATTTTGTCCTTTGGGAACCGGTTTTACTTCCTGGCTATCAGTTCCAACTGCTGATATAGTTTAGGTAATTGTTTCATGTTCTATCTAAAACTTCCTATTTGGTTTAGAATTCTTCCAAAAGTCCTATGCATGAAAATTACATTTTCCTATGCATATCTAGGTCTTCGAAAATTCTATATAAAACTTGATTTTCATCTCGGTTAATACGACTTTTGCACTACAATTTCATAACTCTTAAAAGCCTATTATAGAGATATTTTTTCAAAAAATAAAAATTTGATTTTTCTATCTTTCTTCCTAGAACATACACATAAGCACAAGAGTGAGTTTCGAGTGTTGTTCAAATCCTGATCGTGATCAAATTGTTACATATACAACAATCAGAAAAAGCAGATCTACTTTTTCTACATCATATCCAAATCTTGAAGAACAGGGGTGAAACGGTCACACTTTGGAAGGGTCAAAGCATTCGAGGAGTGTTGTTTGATCTACCAGCAATCCTTTTACAGAGATCAAGAGTAAGCCTGAGGTCAAGAGTTATTGAATGGGACGACGCAAAAGCAGAGGATTGTCAGTTATTAGTGTTTGGTAAATGATAGGGTATGAGCCAGAGTCAAAGTCCATTGTACTTTGTTTCAAATATAATGGATCAGTTTACTTTGAACTGCACAATCCACAGGATTTTTCCTGCGTAAACAGTTATTCTATTTTATCAATTAAGGTTTCCTCACTAAAAATCTTAGTGTCATCCCTAACTCTATTACTTTACTTTATTTTATCTTACATGAGATTAATTGATTAATGATGCTAAAATAAGTAAAGTTAAAAAGACATAGATCTGATTTTAAAATACAAAACTTTTGATGCAAGTAATCTTCCGTTACACAACTCACAAATTGGTATTAGAGCCAATCTCTCTACACACTAAGTTGATCCTTGTGGAAATTTTTTTATTATTTTCAAAATTTTGTTTCATCATGTCTTATGCGTTGAAAGAAGGTGGCTCTAATCAACGTGGTTCTTTATTTGAAGAAAACAATTATAATTTTTGGAAATCTAAGATGAGACTCTATTTGCAAAATTCAAGAGATAAAGTTTGGGTTGTACGTGAATCAGTTATACACCACCTATAGAAGAAAAAACTGTGGATGGTAAAGTAACTCAAGTTTGGAAATATGTTTTTACCTTTATTGCTGTTGAAACTGGGCGTAATAATTAACGCTAATGGAAAAGCTTTATATGCAATTATAAATTATGTTATTCTATATGAATATGTTAGAATTTCTAATTGTAAAACTGTAAAAGATGTTTGGGATATTTTGTAGGTTACTCTGAAGGGACTTCAAAAGTGAAATTGTCCAAAATTCAAATATTTTCTAATAAATTTGGGAACATTGTGATTAAAGAAGATGAGTCATTTTTTTATTTTTATTCTAGTCTCCTTGAAATTATTTCTGAGCTGCGTCAGTTAAACAAAGGAGTTATTGATAAGAAAATATGTGAGAAAATCTTAAGGTCTTTACCTAAAAGATTTCAAATAAGGGTAGAAACTATCACTAAACATTGGGATTTGTCCATTTCTAAAGTAGATGAAGTTTTTGGTTTATTGAAAAATTTTGATATGCAGAATTTTGATCTAAATTAGAAAGAAAAGAATTTTGCTTTAAAATCAACACAGGTTGATAATTCTGTCAATGAAAATTCTGATGATGATGTTACTTTTATCTTAAGGCAATTTAATCGGTTTTTGCAATGACAACTGGGAGAAGGAATAGCAATAGGGTCAATCCTAATTTTTTTTACAAGGGATCAAAATTGAGGATAAATGAAAAGAAAGTAGAAGAGTCAAAAGAAACTGAATTCACTTACTATAATTGTATGGTGGCAAAGGTCACATAGCCAATATTTGTCCTAGTCCTAAGAAAGATCAAAATGATAGGAATAAAAAAAAAGTAATGAAAGTTTCTATTTCTGAAAATTCTGTTTTGGTGATAATGAATCTCTTCATGATAATTGCAATGATTTTTCTTATGTTGCTTTTCTTGATAAAGGTCCTCATGTTATTTCTTTGTCCGATTCTAACATTTTAGATGATGAAGCCAATGAAGTTCTTGATAAACAGGTTCAAGAGGATGAAAAGGATGAAAAATAAAAAATTGAAGAAGATGTTTAAAATAACTATTGAAGTCAAATTGGCTGTCAATAAGTTAGCAAATGAGCTTATTCAAGCAAAAAAGAGAATGAAGATCTAAAAAAATAGATTGATGAAGAAAAAAAGAAAGCTTTTGAAAGCAATTCAATCATCTCTGATCTCAATGAAAAAGTCAGCATTCTTGAAGATAAGGTAAGCAGTGTTAACTTGTAATACCCCACTCCACCACATGGTATGATATTGTCCGCTTTGGGCCTGAGCCCGCACGGTTTTGCTTTTGGGCTTCACCCCAAAAGGCCTCATACCAATTGGAGATGACATACTTACATATAAGCACTTCACCTTCCCCCTACCCAGGCGATGTGAGACTTGTGCACCCGTAACTCGCCAGTGTGGTAGCCTGACAGTGTCTTTTACACCCGCCCACAGCACACCCGCCCATAAGGTCATCATAATATAAATGTATTACAATAGAATTAAAGCAATAATAGTGTTATTTAGCTTCTAGATATTAAAGTGAGTTATTAATTAAATCCAACACTATTAATTAGTTATGTTTATTAAATATAAGAAAATGAAAAGTGCACCATTAATGAAAAGCGTTCAATAAAGTCATCTCCATTGGATCGAGTACATGTACCAATGTCATTCATATTAGGGTTAAATGAAGAAAACTTCCTTGTAATATAAGGTTTTGTACACAAATAGTCTCTCTTTTTTTAAAATGTGTATTTCAATCCATAAGATTTTAAAAAATGTACAAATAAGCACTTCTGATCACTTTTTGGTCAAAATTGATGTAAAATAAATTTAAAAATCATAATTTGTCCCTTACTGCCTTTTTTTATCAGTTGAATTATAGAATTTTTCCAAACTGACAAAGCTTCCCTTCAATTTTGTCATGTGCGAACCAGTACCAAAATTTTCTACCGGTTCAGGAACCTTAACTTCAAAGAATTGCATTCTATCCTTTAGGAACCGGTTCCAAAGTTGGCTACCGGTTCCACTTATTAATACAGTTCAGGATTTTAGTTTCCCATTCTTTCTAAACTTCCTATAGAATTCTATATAAACCTTAATTTTCATTTAGGTCGATACGGCTTTTGCATTACATTTTCTAATTCTTAAAAAGCCAATTTAAGAGATATTTTGTAGAAAATCAAATCTAATTTTTATGTCTTTATTTCTAAAACATACACATAAACACAAAAGTGAGTTTAGAGTGTTTGTTCAATTCCTGATCATGTTCAAAGGTTATTGAATATTGCATCGACAACGATCATAGAAGTAGAACTATTTCTTCTACATCAAATTCAGATCTTGAAGAATAGAACGAGGTGAAGTGATCACACTTTGAAAGGGTCAAAAGATTCGCGGAGTGTTGTTTGATCTACCAGCAATCTTTCTACATAGATCAAGAGTAAACCTGAAGTCAAGAGTTAGTGAACGGGACGTCGCAAAGCCAGATGATTGTCAGCAATTGGTGTTTAGTAGATTAACAATATGGTGTAAGCCTGAATAAAAGTCCATTGTACTTTGTTTCAAATATAGTGGATCGGTTTACTTTGGATTACACAATCCACGATGTTTTCACATAACAATTGGTCTATTATACCAATTGGGGTTTCCTCGCTAAAAATTCTCGTGTCATCTCTTAAACTCTATTTATTTTGCTTTTACTTTTATTTTGTATATAATTAATTGATTAATTGCTAAATTAAGTAAAGCTGATTAAAATAGAAAGACACATAATTTAATCTTTTCCTTTAAAACTTAAATTTTTCATAAATATCTTCCGTTGTATAAACTCACATATATTGTGTGATCACGTGATGACTGCACATGATGGTTTTAACGGCGGCATTCCACCGGGGCATGTCACTAGATAGGGTAATTTGTAACAAAAATGTATAATTCAGGGGTTTTTTTTGTAACTTTTGAAGTTTGGGAGGTTTGTTGCTGATTGACTAATAGTTTTTTTTTTTTTTTTTTTAACCCATAAATTTTATTAACCAATAGAACTAGAGTTTGAGTTCTTAAGAACAAATGGGTAGAAATGGCAACGAACACATTCACTCACATTCTCAGTCATTCTAGACAGCAGCAAAGCCCTACGAACTATCCTGAACACAACAGTTTCAGTCTAACAATACCCTCACAATTACGCAAATGGAAGGCTGAATCTGCAACCAATTTAAACATGAGAGCTCCCCGCAATAGTTCCACCAAACACCCAACCAAATTTTTCATTCGAAAACCCAATCCAAATCATCTCAAGCCTCCATTTCTATCTCCTAATCCTACTCAGAATGTGATTTTACCATCCCAGCAACCTATATCCATACTCAAAAGACCAGCCACCAGCCAAGCCAAAGATCATAGAGTCCAGCCAAATGCAAAGGTCAACTTCTTCACCACTAAGGCCCCACTGCACCAGAATAGAAGGAGGGTTACCTTCTCCACCAGTAAAGACCACAACCATGCCAACAGAAGCTTCAAATTCATTGATGATCACAACAATATCATGACCGATGTTGATCCTACCAATATTCAAGGGATGGTTGATGAGATTTACAGATTAAGAGTTGAGTTGGCTGAGTTCAAGTGCAACTACAGATATATCCGGCTTATTGAGGAAGTGGAATGGCTTCGAGAAATCATTGGGAAGGGCTTGCAGAGTCAAAAAGAACTTAGAGAAAGGGTCAATATGCTCAGTGATCAGCTTACGTATCAGCTCCATAGCTCCATTATTGATGGTGCTGAGCAGTCATCTCCACAAGAATGCATGGATTCCTTACTGCTTCATAATAGTAGCACCACCGCAGCTTATTGCCACTGCCACCACCACAACGGCAACATGACGGAGGAGCAACCTGATTTGAATTCAAATTCAAAGTTCTCAAAAACTTCTATTCCAGGTACTTCTTTGACCCACTTTTCACCAACTCAGAATGTCCCATCCCCTCTTTTGAGGGAAAACCTGCACAACCCACATGACCCTATCCTTGCCTCATCCAATCACATAGATCACTTTCCCAAGATACATGCAGACCCCCTACATCCTTTACCACAAAATCCAGATACAATCCAGCTGGTATCAAAAGCAAAGGTCAACACACAACCATCTGACACACATCCTATAACATTACAATCTCCAACACAGCACACAGAACCATCTCCAAACCACCATGCTAATATCTCCTGTTGCAAGTCTCATAATGATAACCAAAGTAAGAGGTGGTCTGACGTAGTCCAAAACCAATCAAATGGTAAAATGAAACTTGAATATGTCAAAATGAACTCCTGTATTGTCGAACCCCCAATGGAGGTAGCCCAGGAGGGATCATTATTCTGGTCAACACACCACCTGGTGGGACTCTATCCTCATAAGAAGCTCCCATTTAAAGTAATGGAGTCAGCAGCACAGAAAATCTGGAGCCATCATGGACTCAAAGCAACCATCATGGGGGAAGATGGGCAATTCATCTTCAGGTTCATGTCTCAAAGGGTAGCTGATAACATCCTTTCTCATGGACCTTGGACAATTGCAGGGAAGCCCATTTTTCTTAAAAAGTGGGATGCTTCCTCACCCAGTACCAATCTTTCTCCATGTTGTGTCCCTACTTGGGTGAGGTTCTACAATGTGCCACACAGATACTGGACTGGGAAGGGATTAAGTCACATAGCCAGTGCTGTGGGAATTCCATTATACGCAGACCAAGCAACAGAGGGCAGGAGCAAGTTAAAATATGCTAGGATTTGTATGGAGGTTGATCTGACAAAACCCTTACAGACAAGGGTGCAGCTGAAAATGGAGACTGACAAGGTGGTGGACATTGGGGTTGAATATGAATGGCTGCCAAAGTACTGTAACAAATGTAAGGCCCTCTATCATAATGAGTCTTCATGCCCATCCTCTGCACTTCATATAATTAAACCTTCCCAAAAACAAATGTCCCAAGATTGGCAAATTGTCAATAGGAAGAAGAAGGGCAAAAACTCTGAACATCCAAATCTTCACCCTCATTCAATGGGCTCCTCAATTCCATCCACCTCCACAACAATTCCCACTACTATAAATCCAAGTAATTCCACCCAAGCAATCAAGGGGGCTCTACCCAAGCTTTTAACTAACAATGCCTCCCACCCCATCACCATAGACCTCTCATCATTCAATATCAAGATTATCCCGAGCCCAAGCAAACCACATTACAGCCCAACAGAGTCAACTTACAAAGCAATGCAGAATATGTTCTCACCACTTGGGGATGAAATTTGTGGTGAATTGTTTAATGAAGACAATGAGGATGATACAGAGACAGATACAGAGGCAGGCAGTGATTCTGAAAATGGTGCAGATGATTCTTTTTGTGGAAGTCCACCTGCAAATGCATCTAATAGGAAGGGTAAAGTTGTATTGAGGAGAAGCAAAAGTTTCAGTAACAAGCTTGTCCCAAGAAGGATACCAACAAGCTCATCTGGCTTGAGGTATCTGAGGAGGTCTCTAAAACCTCACCTTAAATGATTAATGTCGTTGCTTGGAATGTGAGGGGCCTCAATGACCTCTCTAAGCAGCTTGAGCTTAAGAGTCTCATTACTGAGTTCAAGTTGGATGTTCTCTCAATCATTGAGACTAGAGTTTCTATCAACAATGTGGCTGGTATCCACAGGAGAATTGCTTCAAATTGGTCAATGGCACATAACTATTCTCATTCACCATTGGGGAGAATTTGGGTGCTTTGGAACCCTAGGAGGGTTGATCTTACTGTCAATTATGTTACAAGTCAAGCTATCCATTGTCAGGTATCTCTAATTGGCACTCTCACCAAGTTTTTTATCACTTTCATTTATGGCTCAAACTCAGCTGCTACAAGAACTTCCCTCTGGATGGATATCATCACCCATTCCTCACTATATGCTGCGGATCCATGGCTCCTTATGGGAGATTTTAATGCCATATCAAACACCAACGAAAGGAGTGGGGGCTCTTCTAAATGGTTGCCAGCCATCTCCCAATTTAGAGAATGTCTACTAGAAGCTGGACTGGAGGATCTCAGATTCAATGGGCTACTTTACACATGGAGCAATAAAAGTCTTGGTCCTGCATGCATTGCAAGGAAAATTGACAGGGCCTTAGTTAATTCTACTTGGCACTCTATATTTCCCTATGCTGAATGTTCTTTTCTCCCACCTGGACTCTCTGATCATAGTCCAATACTGGCTAAGATTAACACTGTGATTCCTATCAGAGCCACCCCATTCAAGTTTTTTAATGCTTGGTGCTCTCACCCTATGTTTCTCCCCATTGTTGACAGGGAATGGAGGAAGTATATTAGAGGCACTTCTATGTTTCAGGTTGTGCAAAAGTTAAAGTTACTAAAGAAACCACTAAGGGATGCCTGCAGGGAAAGCTTCTCTAATTTTCCACCACTGATTCTGAAAGTCAAGGAAGCCCTTCATAGTTGTCAAGTGGATCTTGACAAGTCACCGCAAGATGAAGAACTGAGATTAATGGAGAAGGCTCTTTCAGTTGAGTATGCTAGACTACTTCTTGCTGAAGAGAATGTTATGAGGCAGAAATCAAGAGTTAAATGGCTTCAGCTAGGTGACTCAAATACTTCCTATTTCCACAAGTCCTTTTTATCAAGATCAAATGTAATGAAAATTATTAGCCTCACCACTTCAACTGGTGCCACTGTGGACACTGAGGATGGGGTTAAAAATGAAGTTTTAACACATTTCAAATCCTTGCTTGGAGAGAATCCACCACCACACTTTGGAAGAGATGCACTCCTACCATTCATCACACAGAAAGTCCCTGACCATCTACACCAGTCCCTTGTTGCTATTCCCTCAGATATAGAGATTCAGCAGTGTATTTTTTCCATTGACAAGGACAAAGCACCTGGTCCTGATGGTTTTGGCAGCCATTTTTTCCAGCAAGCATGGCCAATTGTTGGTAGGTCAGTCATAAAAGCAGTGAGAGAGTTTTTCCAAAATGGGAAGCTTCTGAAGGAAACCAATTCAGCATATATTTCACTGGTACCTAAGTGTCAAAATCCCACTGGTATGAATGATTACAGGCCCATAAGTTGCTGTAATGTGGTGTATAAGTGTATTGCCAAGATCCTTGCCACAAAATTACAGCCTACTCTCCCATCTATTATACAGTCATCACAAACTGCATTTGTTCAGGGAAGGAGGATCACTGATTCAATTTTGCTCACTCAAGAGCTTATGAAGGGGTACCACAATTCCTCTCTTGCTCCTAGGTGTGCTTGGAAGGTTGATATAAAGAAAGCATTTGACACTGTGGGGTGGAATTTTATACTGGATGCACTCCATATGTTTAACTATCCTCTCAGGTTAATTCAGTGGATTCAGGCATGTATAACCTCTCCCTCATTCACAATAGCCATAAATGGGGAATTTCATGGTTATTTTCATGGGGTCAAAGGTCTGAGGCAAGGGGACCCCCTATCTCCCTCATTGTTTGTTATAGCTATGGAAATACTCTCGGGCATTATCAAGAGTTTTGTGGGTAGATGTTCCACGTTCAAGTATCATTGGAGGTGTAAAAAGGTAGGACTCACCCATCTATCATTTGCTGATGACCTAATTATGTTTTGCCATGGTGATATCACATCTATCTCCATCCTAAAATGTGCATTGGATCACTTCTCAACACTCTCTGGGCTCACTATCAATCCCTCTAAGAGTTCAGTTTTCTTCTCTAATTTAGACCAGCCTCATCAAACCATGTTCTCAGAATTTCTTGGTGTTGAGATTGGCTCACTGCCAGTTAAACATCTTGGAGTGCCATTAATCTCATCTGGACTCAAAGCAGCTGATTGCCAGCCACTTCTTGACAAAATCACAGCAAGGATCAATCACTGGACTTCTAGGAGTCTCTCTTATGCAGGTAGATTGGTGCTCATTAAGTCAATCCTAATCTCAACCCAAACGTATTGGTCCAGTATTTTTGTCCTGCCAATGAAGATCATCAATGACATCAATGCTCTCCTAAGAAGATTTCTTTGGACAGGGGTTGACCTCAAGAAAACAGGCTCTAGGGTTGCTTGGTCTAGAGTTTGTAAGCCCAAGACTGATGGGGGTTTGGGACTTCCAAATTTGGGGTTGTCTAATAGGGCTGCTATCTTAAGGCGTATTTGGGAATTGCATACAGAGGATAATCAAAGACTTTGGGTACACTGGAGTAGGACTTACTTGTTCAAGGAAGGTTGCTTTTGGACAATGAAGGTCCCACAATCTTGTTCATGGAATTGGAGGAAGATTCTGCAGCTGAGGGCTCTTGCTAGGCAGCTCCTTTTTCACCAGGTGAAGAATGGAAGTAGCACTCATTTTTGGACTGATTATTGGCTTAACATTGGCCCTCTCACACAAAGGTTCTCGGAAGGTGAAATCAAAGCACTGGGATATAGCTACAGCACTAAGGTCAGTCAATTTATAGATTCAAACACTTGGCATTTTCCCAACCAACTTACATCAATCATACCTGAGCTTACTGGCCTTCCCCCTCCCTCACAATCCAAAGACCTAATCACATGGAAAGCTGGACCAACTGGTATCTATTCACTCAAGCATACAATCACTGCATTATCACCACCACCGGCTCCTATACCATGGTTCAATCTAGTTTGGTCTTCAATTGCCATTCCAAGGCAAAGGATGATACTTTGGATTGCAGTGCAGTCAAAGCTTTCTACACTAGATAGCAAGTGTATGGGGTCCAGTGGATTGGGTACCTTGTGTTGCCTCTGCTCAGAACTACATGAGTCACACTCTCATCTATTCTTTAAGTGTGAATTTGTGGCACCATTATGGAGATTTATACAAGACAAATGTTGTTTTTACACCCAAAGTAGTAGTTGGAGTCAATTTATCAATTGGGCGTGCCATCATTGGAGTCGGAATACCATAGCAAATGGGCTGTGTAGACTTGCATTAGCTGTTTTCGTTTACCATATATGGCAGGAACGGAATAATAGACTCTATCGGAGCTCGCCATCAACACAATCAAAGGTCGTGAGGCAG
>JAOTQH010264201.1:0-11060 GCA_025631255.1 Cornus kousa | reverse complement strand
GGTTGGAGCAAAGTGAGGAGGGGCACGTGCCCCCTCTGGGCCTTAATTGGCTCCGTCCCTGTCCATAATCAATAAAAGCCTTATTTGACCGCCCAATCAGCTTCAAAGACACATCAACAGCAATGCCAGCAGTAATGTTATGTCACCTTCCATAGCAGTTGCCATGTCAGACATAGCCAACAGCGGTTCCAGCAGTAGTGTCATGTCACCTTCGATATTAGTTGTCACGTCAAACACCGTCAGCAACGGTGCCAATAGTGCCACGTCACCTCCCACGTCAGCTGTTAATCGTGCCTCCATCATCATGGGTCAAAACTCATCTCTACCAAAATTCCATCAACTTTCATATGATCATGGCTTCAATCTTAAGTTGGATTTATACTCACCTTGAAATTGAGGGGGACTGTTAGATTACAAGTTTACCCATTTATCTACCATCTAGGTTTATTGCATATTACAAATTACTATATATGAATACACCTACTATATTAGTATTATAGATTACTTGTTCATCACTCACTTACCCCAAACTTTTGCCTATATATAGGACATCTATATAACATCTCATACACATCAATACAATACAGAATTCTATACTTTCTCTTATTTCTAACATGCAAGACCACATCAACATAATTAAGAAAATCCAATATTTCTATCATATAGGAACCACATAATGGCGAGAGCCTCAACATGGTTAATAAAATCCAACCTAATCTTTGAAAAATTGTAACAAAGTGGAGATAATCTCCGGAAAAAAATGCTTTTCCTAAACTAATTCCATTGCAAATTTTTGGGAACTTGGGTTTTTTTTTTTTCAAACCTCCGTGACTACAATATTGTTGGTTGATGCCAATCAATCCAGATGGTAATGGTCCTTTTTTTTTCATTTCTTTTCTCTGAAACTTTTGCTACTTTAGAAGACAAAAGTGACTGTGAAGCAGTGAGTTGTGTGTATCATCTGATCAGCTAGCGGAAAAAGTTTGGAAACATGGAAGAGGCAGGAATGATTGGGGGTCGAATCATTGTCTCGTGCATGTTCATGCTCATGCTCATGCTCATCTCCACTGCATGCTAATTGGTCATCATTCCACTGTTTATTCAACTACTTTTATCCACTCACCTCATCAAACCACTCACTCATTGTATCTAATTATTACTCTACTAACCATGAACAATGGATGGTGGCTTATTATGGAGTTAGAGGTTGGCCTGTCAAAACCCTAATTGATTATTATAGAAATTAATTCAATTTTAAACCGTAAAAACTACGACGAGCTCCATTATGAAGCCAATTCGTTTAAAAGATTGGATCATTTTTTCCCAATTCGAAATTAGGTTATTTCAACAAAATTCAAGTAAGAAAGAAAAAGAGTTTGGAGTTTCGCACTAATTAGTTAAAAGGTCATTCCAGTGAGAAAATTTGACAAATCAGTACCATTTTGGTTTACAAGAAGACACACTGAATACTCAATTTCACTAATTTAGATTTTTTTTTCATTACACCTGCTTTATTTTTATTTAAAACAAATAAACACTAGTAATAATGGAGAGGTCCTTTTCAATCGTTCTTTCTTCACATTCAAGGGTTGTGATTACAAACTTTTCATTTTTATTTTTATTTTTAATTTTTTTTTAAGGTAACCAATAGCATAACCATCACCCTCATGCAGTCACATATGCGCGCCACCCAAATGCTTCCAAAACCAGCCATCCCCACACCCTCGTGCGCAAGAATTATTGCTCCCCATTCCCAGCCCCACTCAAATTCTCTCTCTCTAACCCCAATTAAACAAAACAAAACACTTCTCTCATCCATAATGATCCATTACTTAATATTCATCTTAAATTCCTTAATTAAATCCCCATTATTTTACCTATTTATAGGTGCAACACCCTACAACCCTCTCCTACTCTTTCCCTCCCATTCCTGGCTACTCTCATCACTACGTGTTTTTGTGTGTGTGTTTGTGTGTTTTAAGACTTAAAAAGAGTAATAATACCTACTGCCCAACATGAGGATGGTCGACTTGGGCAATCATCGAGGCCTCCACATAATGGACACGCCCACCTCAGTAGACTGCGCCCGAGAAGTCAGATTCCGGCGATCATTCCGTTCACTTGTCGAGTGCATGGTCCCCTGCTGCGGCTTCCAACCCTCCTCCCATTCCTTCTCCAGCGACACCGACTCCACGCACGCCTCCACCGTCACCGGCACCTTCTTTGGCTACAGAAAAGGCAGGGTCAGCTTCTGTCTCCAGGACGACACCAGAGGGTCGCCCATCTTGCTGCTCGAGTTCGCGGTCCCCACCGCATACTTGGCGCGAGAGATGCAGCACGGGCTGCTCCGGATAGCTCTGGTGGTGGAGTGTGGCGGCCGCCGGCCGAGAGACGGGTGCTCGCTCTTCGACGTGCCGGTGTGGTCCATGTACTGTAATGGCAGGAAGGTGGGGTTCGCCGTCAGGCGGCAGATGACGGTGAGCGACCTTGCGGTGCTGAAGCACATGCAGTCGGTGTCGGTGGGGGCCGGTGTCCTTCCTGTGGCGCCCAAGTCCGACGACGGTGACCTCATGTATTTAAGGGCGAGCTTTGAACGAGTTATTGGATCGGTTGACTCGGAGTCGTTCCATATGATGAACCCGGTGGGAAGTACTGGACAAGAGCTTAGTGTATTTCTTTTCAGATCATGACACATTTAAGTAGAAAATGATGTGCAAACAGAATGTTTGACATTCTTAATTATCATGTTTAGGGGAATTCTGTTTGTATAGTGCTAGTAAAACCCTTATATATAGATATATAGATATATATATCTTCTGTATGATATTTGTAGCCGACCTGTAGAATATATTCTAATTAAAAATTTCTTCACATACTTTGCTATCCATGTATTTTAATATTTCATAATATGGAAATAATTCATGAATACACAGCAAATATTATCTCAACAACAACCATGAATGATGATTCGATTTCCAGTCTTTTTGTTGGAGATTGAGTGAGAGAGGCTACTGGTGTTAATTGGTGTGTAATTTGGGCAACATTTCAAGTTCTACATGCAACCCCTATTCTTAGATATTACTGTAATTGGTGTGATTAATTGTGTATCTAATGAAAATCAATATATATTTCCCACCACTTCCATATAATTTTTGACAAATTCACAAATTAATGTGAGTTGGTCTTTTGTTTCTCTCTCATGCTCTGATTCATCGTATCATTTGAAATTTCATAGAACAGCCTCCTGGAGAGTTGCTAAAACTATGCCAAACATGCCAATAGCAAATTGAATCACACAATTTCTATGGGTTTTATTTCAAATTAATTACCCTTGTAGGAATTTTCTTTAGACCAAATAAACTCATATCTTAAGTTCTTAACACATAGGCACAAAATGGGTGTCGGGTTTTATTATCCGGTGGGCGCAAACAATCAACCTTTTGCAAAGGAATAATTATACCATCTGCGTTAATGCTCATTGTTTGACTTAATATCTTTACCACTTACTATAGGTATTTTTTTTGGAAATTCAAAACATATTTTTTGAACATATAAATATAATATAGCAGCTCCTTTTCCTTTATTGTTGCACTAATTTTATGGAAATTCCTTGTAATTCCAACTTCTTTTCGTACATTTGATCAGTTCTGAATTGCAACTATTTCTTTGCTGTCTGTGTGAGTTAATAATATACCAAAGCATAATTGCAGAAAAAGAAATAAAAAAGGATACGAGACTCAAAAAAAAAAAAAAAAAAAGAAAAAAAAAGGGTGATTGGGAGTCATGTGCGACCTCAAAATGGGCATATTCAGCTGATTTTGTCGGATATGAGTATATGATGGGTGAAGCATGTGCATCTACAACGATGTATCAATTCTTCAGCTGACTGCTCTTTTGATGCTTAGTGAAACCATGCACATTGATATTTTTGATACACACACTAACACACACACCTTTCACTATTATGGTATATGCTGGTCTTGTTAATTATGGGTATGATGAGCTGTCTCTTAACCCCCCAAATTGTCGCTCACACCCATCTCCTTGGTTTCTTCTCTCCCACAGCATAATATCTATCTATATCTATATAAATATGTATGGACATGGTAGTTCCATTGACTGCTGACTCACCATGTATCATGTATGTCATGTCTGGTTTGCCCCCATGGCTGTCTGTTGTACCTATATATATATATGTATCATGTATGTATAATGGTAGAATAAAAAGGATGGTTCTCCTTTTGAATAATACATATATATATATATATATATATGTATATATATATATATGCAGATATGGACATGCACACGAGTAGTAGGGTATGTGTTTACCAAACGACAGTGGGATTCATTCATTCTAACCCACTTCCCCTATATTCTTCCTCCCCTTCCTTTTCCCTTTGTCCTCCTTTAATTCTTGCTCCACCACATCCATACTAACTAATATGACAAATAAATGAAACCTAGCTTTTGGTTTTTTTTTCATTGTTTAATTATGATTGTATTGACTACTTGTGAGTATATTTTTTTTTGTGAAAAATCAAGGAAGGGGGACTATATATATATATATATATATATATATATTAGTGTTTAATTAATATAATTGAGATGATTCTTATTGTATCAAGTTCTTACTTCTCAAAAGGTGGTGAGACGTTTAAATTTCAATAAAGACATGTATGTGGGTACCAACTAAAGAAAAAAATAATAATAATAAAAATTACCTTGTTTAAATTGTTAAAACTTAATTTAAGTATTGAATTTCTTTATTAATTAAAAGATTTAAGTTCTCTCTCTAGCTCTCCTTAAAAAGAAGAAAGATAATTGTGAGTATGTTAAAAGAAAAAACAAAAAATTAAATAAAAAGAACTGAAGATAGTGTGGTCCTTGATTTGGGCCATGGGTCATCATATTGATTGTTGCCCAAATTATGAGTTCTACTAAGTTTAGCTTTCATACTGGGCCTGTCCTCCTGTCCTCCTCAATGATTCCTACAATGTGCAATTGAGGCACTTGAGGTGTGTTTTGGCCTGCTTCCCAGTTGTCTCCCGGTTGAAAATTAACATTGCCAAGAGTGTAATTGTTCCAGTGGGGGTGGTGGATAATCTGGAGCTAGCAGAAATTTTGGGGTGTGGTATTGAGTCTTTCCTGCTGTTGTATTTGGGGCTGCCCTTGGGTTCTTCGATGAGGAGAGTTGCAGTTTGGGATCCAGTGGTGGATCGTTTCCAAAAGAGACTTTCCGGGTGGAAGAAGCAGTATTTGTCGAGAGGGGGAAAACTCACGTTGATGAAAAGTACCCTCTCTAACCTTCCTACTTATTTTATGTCCTTATTTCCGATTCCTAAAACAGTGGTCAACAGACTTAATAAGATTCAAGGGAAGTTTCGGGTGGGGGGAGGGGTATTCGAAGCTTAGAGATGCTTAATAGAGCCTTGCTAGGAAAATGGATATGGAGATTTGGATGTGAAAGGGCCGTTCTTTGGAGACGGATCATTGCTGGTCGGTTTGGAGAAGGGGAGGGGGGTTGGAAGTCTAGAAGTGGGTCTGTATCAGAAGTTATATGAGTGTGGAAAAGAATTAGGAGGGGTTGGGATGAGTTTTCAAAGCGTATAAGGTTTAGAGTTAGGGACGGAAGGAATGTGAGGTTTTGGAAGGATTTATGGTGTGGGGATGTGGTGTTGGCTTGTAGATTTCCGTTATCTGTTTAGGATTGTTGAGAATCAAAATGCAATGGTCGCTGATTATTTCCATTTTATGAATGAGAGAGTATGCTGGGACTTGAGATTTCGTAGAAGATTCAATAATTGGGAGCCGGGGGAAGTTACAGAGTTATTGGGTTTAATTTACAGCCACGAGGGGGTGGGGGTAGGAAGGGATGAGATGGTGTGGAGGGGAGGTCCTATAGGGGCGTTTGAGGTGAGATCGTTTTACCAAAGCCTTATGAATGATATAAGTAACGGTTTTTCTTGGAAGGCTGTTTGGAGGACTTCCGCACCATTGAAGGTGGCTTTTTTCACATGGACAGTGAGTCTTGGTAGCATTCTGATTCTTGACAATCTTAGGAGAAGACGGCAGATTACTGTTAACTGGTGTTGTATGTGTAAATGGGCAGCTGAATCGGTTAATCATCTCATGTTGCACTGTCAAGTGGCGGCGGATGCCTGGAGCATGGTTATGAAGGTCTTTGGGGTTCATTGGGTTGTTTCAAGGACAACAAAAGGTATGCTACAGGCCTGGCGAGGGAGACCCGTTGGTAATCGTATTAGGAAAGCTTGGAGGGTAGCACCTCTTTGTATTTGGTGGGGGTTGGGGCTTTAGCGCAATAGAAGATGTTTTGAAGGCAAAGAGTCGCCGTCTTGGGCTGTTAAATCGTTTATCCTTCATTCTCTCTATTTTTGGGTCCTTGGGATTAAATTGTTCCTCGGTGGATTGTTTGTTAGACTTTGTTAACAACTTATCATTGTGTTTGTAATGCCGCACATGGCACCCGTGTTTTTTCTTTGTTAAGGGTTGCTCTCCCTTGGAGCTTTTTTAATACAAATGCTTTACTTATCAAAAAAAAAAAAATAAAAAAAATTGTAACTTATATATATATTTAATATATTTATATATATAAATTAAAATTCTTGATAGAGCGAGCATAATGATGATGAACTAAACATATATTCCGATTGTTTTCATGAAAGGAATACGTAACCTCCTACTCATACTGAATGCTTGCTTATATTTTGTATTCAATTTGTGATTTTTGCATCTCGGAGTTTCAATTATATGTATGTATGTATGTTTGTATGTATATATATATTTAAGTAAATTGATAGAACAGAACATTTATCGAATTAAGTAGAGAATCGTTTTTCAAATTCTGCACTTTTTTTTTCCCCGGTAAGTGGGTTTTTATAATCATTTATTGAATTAAGTTAATCTTTGTCTTTTTCAATTTAATATGGTAGTCAAAGAAACCTATTTTGTGGATAATAATAATAATAATAATTTTGAAACTTTGATTGCCATTTTAAATTTGTTGACAGTTGTAGTCAATATCAGAAAATTTGAAATATGCAAAAAATGGCAAGGATGTCATTATTTAAAAATGAGCTAAAATATATGATTGTTAATAGGCAAAAACTCAACGGTGTCATTGTAATCTACATATATATATATATATATATATGTATGTATATATATCATGTGAGTATATATATGTTTGCCCTTTTTATAGGGTAAAGTGCACTAAACCTCCCTTAGCTTTCTTTTCTTTCCCAAGAAACCCACCCCCATCAACTATTAGAAAGACACTTAATTCCCTAAACTATTCCAGTTGTTGCAAATGTTAAGTCCTCTGTCCTCGCCGAATACCACATCGGTGCCCTTTTTGGGTTCGTCAGCAACAGAACGGGAAATGAATTTAACGGATGGTTTCAGACGTGGTGGGTTGGAATGGCAATAATGGAACAAAATTCTCAATTTGCAGAATCTGAACCTACTTGAAAATATTTTACAAAATAGGACTTCTTTGCCTTTTTGAAATTTATAGAACTTATTTGACTTCAAAGCTAAAAAGTAAAGCTTAGACCATCTCCAATACAATGCTATATGGGCTGCTATTTCTAAAATATAGCAAGTGGGCTTAAAAATGGATTCTCCAATGCAATGCTATATTGTCTGCTAATTTTCAACTTTGCCAAATCTAATGCCAATTGTAGCACAAGAAATAGCTACTGCTATTTTAGAGGGGGGGTTTCAGATTTATATATATATATATATATATATATACATTATATGGTTTATTTTTGCTTTTCTTAAGATTGTTTGTCAATATGGTTTTTCCAATCTAATGGCAAGGAGAAATACACTTCTTTGCAGCTTTGCATTGCCCCCTTCAATGAAAATGAATGAGCATACTTGTAGCTAGAAAGAAATGTGAGAATATTCATATAATAAAGAGCTTAGGAAAACATCTCAAATTATAAATTTATCAAAAACTTATTATCCACTTTATTGAGACAGTATTTAAAATTTGTAAAAAGTGCGTTCGGCTGCATGGAATTAGAGATTCGGAATTGAAATTGGAGGAATTTCAGAAAAACAACTAAGAAAATTAAATCAAAAATTTGTCAAATTTTATAACTTCCAGTTTTAATTCCAATTCCAAGGTTCCAATTCCATGTGGCCGAACACACTCTAAAAATATTAACAATTCTCCCAATGCAATGGTCAATATGAAAAATTCATAACAGTCGTTTGCCATGTCCGATACATCATATAGTCCACGGGTACATTTAGTGGATATAAATCAATTAGTTTAGGGTGGGTTTTTTTTTTTCTTTTTTTTTCAATAATAATAAAATGTATAAAGTAACATGAGAAACACTAGAAGAGAAGGAAACAATATCATGGGATTTAGCAAATTGATTCAAAATCATGAATTTACAATGGGTTACATGATGGAAGTTATCCTTTTTGTCCATCTTTTTCACCATTGCCTACAGACATTTGTAGTTCAGAAAGATTGCAGAACAAAGATCACAACAATTGAAATAACCACATTGGGATAACCTAATGGGCAAAGACTCACATATCACGTCTTGGAGGTTGTAGAATTCTCTGGGGGCCTCGAGGCCCCTTTGCAATGAGGGACTGCATATGCCCCCATCAGATATGCTAAAGGACAATTAATCAAAATTCAGTGAATCCAAGTCAAAATTCACATTGCAAGAAGCAGCTGCAGAGTGCAGACGGCTTCATTCGGGATACTGCTAGTATAAGATTAGATCATGTTTATATTAGCAGATCCGTAAATGTATGACTACTGTAAGTACCAATGTACATGATAAACAAAACTTTTAATAGCATACAATTATGCACAACAATAAATTATATGTGAAGAATAAGATACTTAAATATTACACATGAAAATTGAAATTTTGAAAAAAAACAAGTGAATATCTGGCGCAAAAGAGTACCTACTTACCTGCCATGCCATGCTGCCAATTCATTTGCTTTTTGGGAAAAAGATTTAGTCTCAGCCTGAATCACAAAGGATGTCTTGATGTTAAGCAGATATTTCTGCTGTCAATGAGGCCTTGTTAACCACGAATAATTCGCCAACTTCATCTGAATAAGGCAGTACATATTTCTCAAAGAACTTCTTATCACTGATGACAAATTGAGTCGTCAAACTAGGCTTTTTTAGAAGCAAATTCCTCCTTTCCAAAGCCTCCATAACTCTTAGCCGTGGCTTAAGCCTACTCTCAACACTGTAAACAAGCAACTCTGGGTGATTAACAACAACTGAGATATCATATTTGCCTGTGCTAAGGAAAAGCTGTGTTATAGCATTAATTTTCCTCTCAGACACAGCAAACACCTGAGGCTGTCTCCTAAAAACTGACAAAATGTCATCTTCCGAAAGCCCCAAACTCTTAAAGAGCTCCAATTTTAGCTCCCAATTCTCTATTGTCATCGAACTAACAACCCGAACCGCTTCAAGAAACATCTTAGACTTCCTGTCAAGCCCCTTCTCATCAACCCTCTTGACATATTCTCTAATACGCGTTGGTTTATACAAGAAAAGTCTTGGGAAATTATAGACACATCCAGTTATTTGTGACGAACTAATACCACAACTCTTCATAAATTCAATATTGGGTATCATAGTTTTTCCCAAATCATGGGTCAAAATACACACAGATTTCTTTAACACCCTAGACACATTATCCATATTCGAACCCAAAACACTCTTCAATACTAAAATGGACGGGCCAAGCCGATTATCAGCGCTACTAGTTAAAATCCGTGGGTCAGACGAAACAATTTTCACAACATCGGTAGAAGAAAAACCCAAGTCCTGAAAAATCTTCAATTTGGGTTTGATGTTGCGCTCAAGATTTGCAGAGAGAACTTGAGGACGGCATTTGATGAGAAGCTCGAGATGGGAATCCGAAAAACCACTTTCCTGGAGAAATGAAAGAATCGAATCGGTCTCTTCAGGCCTTTTCAGATACCGTCACGACGGAAGAGACTTTCAAAGCAGTTTCAGGTGAAAATTTGTGTCTATCAAGCAAGTAATCAGCCACCGGATTGGGCGGTTTTGGAGACGAAGAGACGAAGATGAGAGAGAGAAGAGTTGTTGAGAGAGAGAGAGACGAGACTTTTGCAGATATATATAGTCATTTCTTGAAGAAACACAGTGATGCATTATATATAATATGCTGTCAATTAAAGCAAAGAGTGTAGAGACGAGTACTTGCCTGTAAAGTGGTGTGCTTCATAGACTTGCAGTGATTCAATTCTCTCTCTCTCTCTCTCTGGTTCTCTAAAAGTGTGTGAATGATGAACAGTGTGCCCTAAACCTCGTTTGAATTCTGTTAGGTTTAAACATTTAATTGTGTGAAAGGCCTGCCCAAGGATTACGTGGGCAGGCTGGTCCAAAGTCCCCTCAACTATGGGCAAATTGCAATTAACCCTCGAATTACAAAAAAAGAAAAACTCTTGAACTATGAATTTGTTGCATTTTAGTCCATTCTGGCAACTGACTTAACCGAAAAAATAAAAAATCTAATTTATCATTAACAAAAGAATAAAAAATCTAATTTGCCCAAGATTTTTTTTTTTTCAACCCAAGAGATAAGGTTCACTTTGTTCTGTTTTACACGGGTCTCCGTCTCTTGCACCAATGCTAATGATCAAATTAATAGTGAAGAACTTGCTGTCGTTGAAAGAAATAAGGTCAAAGTCAAGCCTAAGGATACAAGGAATAGATCTACAATCCATTCTTAAGGTGCAAAATCGTGTGTGGTGGTGGTGGTGCTGTTGTGGCCGTCGGGGGAGGGGGGTTTGAGGTTAGAAGAGGGGGTGGATATGGTTACAGATGAAGTCAAACTTTTGGGTGAGGTTAAACCCTAGCTTTGACTCTAACTACTGAATGATGCCACCACCGACGATGCAGATCGGCTAAACTCACCTGTTTTCGACTCACCATCACTACAAGAAATTAGGTTTTTAGTGACGGTCGAATCTGTCCCTAAAAGTCCTAAGACCGTCCCTAATGATCGAAT
>JAOTQH010264190.1:0-11062 GCA_025631255.1 Cornus kousa | reverse complement strand
TATATATATATATATATATATATTTCAAATAAGAATGAATTAATAGAATGGAGTAACCTTTTAGCCTCAAGTAAAATTTTAAAACTGACCGGACTTTATAAATAGTCAACTAGTTCAAAGCAAAATTATTACCCCCAAAAAGCAAAGAGAAGGAAAAAAAAATATAGACAGATAAGAAAAGTTCATCTTAACTAAATATAATTAATTATACTTTGGGAACTTATAAAAGATTTCAGATTTTACAGTGGTGAGAGACTCGTGTACTAGTTTCTCCCTTTTTTTTCAAGTTAAAAAAAAAAGGAAAATAAAAAGAAAAACATTTAAGAATAGCTTCCAAGTTTGAAGCGTCTAAAAGAAAATGTAAATTTTTTTTCAAAGTGTAAAATAACCCATACAAATTAATTATATGCCATTTCTCAGACGTGTCAAAATAAGTTTGAGCAATTTCTAAAAGAGGACGCCTAGTTGACTGCAAATTAGTCACTTTTTTTTTTTTTTTTCTTTTTTTTGTGAAAATAGGAAATGAACTTGAATAAATTGTCATCGTATGTTGACAAATTTAGTTTCAAAAATATAAAATTGTAATTTTTTTCTATTTTATTATAATCAAGTTATTTGAAAGTAGTGAACACATGGGTTTTTTTATCATTAAAAACAATCGGAGATTTTCAAAGTTGATCATGATATAATTTGCATTTAGATACCTAATTTCTTAGTTAATTTTTATTTGCAATGTGTGAAAAATGTGTTTTGAGATTATTTCCAAAAGTGTTTTGAATTGGTGAACTTGGCTTTGTGGTCATTGATTATACAAAGTCGCACCTAGTCATGAAGATCTATTGCCTCAATTGTGAGATGATCTTTTATGGCTTCTCTTGCTACTAAATATAATATTTTGTCCTAGAATTAAAGGTGACAAATGGGCGGATTGAGTTGGGTCGGATTTGGATTGGGTGGAAACTGGGCCGAGTTTGATAGTAAAGTATGATTATGTATTTTTATGAGATTATAAGTGACCATGATTCCTAGAGATGGCTGGCAATGATTTATTGTACTGTGTTTTGTATTATAACAATGCCCCTAACCTTTGCCCGCGGCGTCTTAATTGTTGTTGCCATCGTTGATGCCTCAATGAACAGCACAACGACAAAGCAATCTGGTTATAAATACAAACGTGTTTTACATTTTCAATTATTGTTGTGGACTTATGACCAATTTTAGGCTTAATTTATTATTTATGCTGGTGACCCGGATAAGTCTCTCATTAGTTTATTTATTACTTATAAACCTTGGAGTTATATGAATTATAATTATTCGTTGTCAACATCTTAAAATTTTATGCGGCATTCAGATAATTTAAGTGATCTCCCTCATTGTCATTGTGATGCAGACACTGGTTTTACTAGCGTATATTACTACGATTAAAGTTCCTTTGAAACTTTTTGTCTCAATCATTAAATAAATCTTTTAATGGATCTGTGTTTAATTGATTATATTTGAATTTCGGTGGTGTCCTGTTTTTAAAAAATATCCAATTCTGCCATGTATCGAAAATATTCTCTAGAATGGTTACAAAGATTCAAAATCTCCAAAAAAAAAAAAAATAAAAAAAAAATAAAAAAATAATGTAAAGTGAGAATATTTATCATTAAACTAGTAGTTAATAATGTAAAATAGATGTTTGTGTATTTATTTATTAGTAATTAGGATAAGATTAATTATTAGTAACTTTAAGGTTAGTGAATATTGAACCATGAATAAAGGACAAATTTTCCAGAAAAGGTAAGAGGCAAAGTTAAAAGCCTCCATGGGGCAGGCCTAGTCACGATTCTTAACATCTTTGCTAAGGACACTCACAAATAAAGGAACAAAAAAAAAAAAAAAATCAAAGGTGAAAGCCAGCCTAGTAGGTATTTAGTTTGTCTAGTGCAATACACCAGGCACATCACAATCATATGTATTATATATGTGCGAGTGCATGATACGTGTGGGTATGAATAGTTGTGGTGGCCCTGTGAAGGGTGTACCGGGTCTACGAAATATATTTCTCTAAAAGGTCAGTGGCAGAACCAAAAATTTACTTGAGTGGGGTAAACATTGACAATAATGTGATAAATTTTTTTGAATAAAAAACATAAATAGTAAAGGAGGGTTGTAAGATCCATTGAAGAAAGAAAAAAACGTGTTTTTTTTTAATTTTGAAATTTTTGTTGAACAAATAAGTAAAAAAATGAGGGATTTTAAAAAATTTCGACTTTTATTAAGGCCTTTTGTGAATTATTTTATTTTAAAATTTAGTAGGGGCAATTTAAGAATTGTCATTTAGGGGAAAAAAAAATTAAGAATTATCAAAGTTTATAGATATAAAATATATATAACTAAAAAATCCAATTGAGGGCAGTTGCCCCCACTGGTCCTAATATGGCTACGCTGTTGGGTTTTAATAAAATTAATCCATCTAGAAATCAAGAATACTCTAATTAATTAATGAGTAATTTAGTCTCGTATCTTATTGATGATTAACACACCTGTAAAATATCCATGTAATCTCGCTCCTACAAAAAGAGTAGAGCGCTCTACCCCCTTCTGAGAATTGTCGATACAATCGGTCTGAATAAGGGTTTAAAACCCTTATATATATAACAACAACAGGGGGGATGGCTTCTCTACAAACAAGCATACCTAAGTCTCCCTTCCTATCATAGAAACTTAGATATCAATGGTTAGAAATAAATCACACCAAATAAGTTGGAAAACCACAATCCAACGGTATAAAATCATACTCTCAATTAGACCACTAAATTAGAAAGTACAAATCCAATCCATTAAGTATCAATAATTGCATTGTAATCCTATTTTAGAAAATATAGAGCATCGGAGCATAAAATAATTTTTATTATATATATATATATATATATATAAATTTCCAACACGAGTTTAATAGAGAGAGAGAGAGACACGTGGAATGATTGGTACTCCATGCCCATTTATATTGAAAGTTGTTGACCTATGGACATGTCAAAGACAAAGAAATAACTGCCTTAAAATTAAAATGTTTTTTGTGTTTAAGTCAACACACTGTGTTGATGGGTCAGTTCAATCAATAGAGAGGCAATCGCTTATTAATGCAAAAAAATAAACTTTGTTGATAGGTCGGCTAAACTCATAGTGAGGCAATAGCTTCAGGCAAAAAAAAAAAAAAAAAAATTCTTTTGCATGCAATATTTGTTTTTAGGGTAAAACACTATGGAGGGGAAAATCCCCATCAATTAAATTTAAATCACACACACTTATACGATAGAAGCGTCAATTGCAACCCAGTACGTGTCAAGGTTTTAAGTTCAAGTTATGAATGGGAGCTTCCATATGTGATTTTCCGGCCACCTCCAGAGCCGCCTGACCAATTACACTGTTGACGAAGGTGGGAGGCAATTCTCCATGGTTACCAGAATGTGATGTGGACCTATTTTAACGGTCTTGTATCTGCTTTTGGCCCAAGTCTTGCATAGGCCAACTTGGGCCTCTTCCATTTGGGCCTTGTTGTTGTTGTCTAGCCTTCGGCTAACACTGCCTTTTGGGCTCTGTACCTACCTTGTTCATATATATGAAAATTTAGTAACTTAAAAAAATAAAATAAAATAAGTTATGAATTAAGACCGTGTATTATATTAATTACCAAATAAATATAACCTATCTTCTATTGGTGAATTCAAGTTTCTTTACTATTAGTTATATATAAATATAATTGTTCTTCTTTTTGTCAATACATGTTTTTTAGTTTTATCTTATAATTACCTCATTCTTTTACCCTCAAACACTTTTTCTAATCTTTAAGTCTTGCATATCAATATTTGTTCAAAATTTTGTGCTTTGTAATTTATTCTCTTTTTTACGAAGATTTTCAACACAATTAAATCACTATCTATTAAGTTTAAAAAATGTAATTTGTGCTTTTAAACTTCCTAGAGCTTTATTGTAATAAGTTAAGAGGATATCAATGCTTCAAAAGTCTAAGAATCTCTGCACAAAGAGATTTGTCTTCAAGGGTGAGAATCTCTAGTCTCTACACCTAATATATATATATATATATAACCATCATATACTATTTTTGAAAATGCAAATTGTCTCAAAACAAAACCTTGATTCGATTTCATGCTTGCGATTTGAAATGCCATTTTTAAACAATGTCTAGTGCAGCATAATTATATTGCTCATGAAAAGAAAATATTGTATATATATGTTGAGCTATGCTAAGTACTGCTGTGACGGTTGCAAACTTAACACTTAGATCTTGGAAAATTCATACATTTAAATATTCACGTTATTTGGTCATAATTGCACTTACTGTACCATTCTTTATATATGCTTACTGGACAACAGTTAAGTTTTCACTAGTGAGAATCTACAACATACTCACGCTTATGTGAACCAAATTTAGTAATTAAAGATCATATGTCAATGTATTATTGGTCTACATCAACGGTGAATATATCGTAGATTTTCACTAGTGAGGATGTAAGTATTGTTTGTCCTTATTTAAGAGTATATGAACCTTTTTATTTTTATTTTTATTTATTTTTATTTTTATTTTTTTGGGTAAATGAAATCGATGCCTTTTATTTATAGGAAAAAGAAGTTGTTAACTTTTGGATTTTATTTTTTCGGTTTCTATGTATGGTCTCCATGTTTAACTTATTTTCCTTTCCCTTTTTTTTTTTTTTTTTATTTTTTCGGTTTTTATGTATGGTCAAAGTTCATTCTTCTGTGACTGAGAGTTGAAGAATAGGATGTTAAGAAACAAACCACAACACAACAGCAGACCACCAAGGGAGAAGAGCAGTAATGGGAGTGACCCAAAGGTCAGGCCCTCATAAAGGCAACAGCTCTAAGGCTACATCCACAAGGTGCTGACGACTGGGGAAATAATCACACAAACCCCGCACAAGAAGGTGGGGACAACAAAACCTGACATAGATCAGAGATCTGGCCAAAGACAAAACAACAGATCCACCCCGTTAGGCTATAAACAAGCCAAACAGGAGCATATCTAACAAAACAACAGCAAAACGGTGTGAAACCCACCCATCGAACGAACTTATTATAATACGTTAAGTTTATTAAGCAGTGGGAGGAAATGATCGACACCTCCCCACTTCCATGGAGGGAGTAGGGAGCAAGTAGAAGGGAGAGAACAAAGGGAAGGCGGTTGAAGGGTTAGAGAGAGGCGAGAGAAAAAGTAGAGAGAGAAAAAACTCTTATATATATATATACACACCCATATCGTATTGTTGGGGATAATTACTCCCTCCAACCAACTTAAAGCTCGATTGTTGTGGAGAGTTAAATTCCTTTTCGATCACACAACGGAAATATCATCACATCACATAAGCACAAGCATATATGAAAATAACAATCGTATACATCCACACACAACATAATATTTTACATGGTTCACCCAACTCTAGGGCTACGTCCATGGAAATAGAGATTCTACTATTATGAATTAAGGAAGATAATATACAACCACATGCCAAAACCTTACTCACTCATTCATTATCTCTTTTTAGGTTACATGTATATACTCAGGAATTACATATATTCCCTCCTCTCCTCACAACACTCACCTTTATACTCCTTACATTTTTTTTTATCTCTTCACTCTTTCTCTCTACCCGAACTTGTGATATCCCTCAATTCTAGAGCCACGGGTGATCAAGTCTGAGCACAGATTCGAGGGATACCAAATAATTAATATTTAAACAAGCATGATTACAAGAAGAATTTAATGAATAAATAATTAAACTGAAAGAATTATAAAATAAAAATCCTTAAAAGTTATATAATCCCAAAATTGACAAAACGTTCAATATTATTACAACTCAGGAATCCATCTAGTGGACCCCTAATAATACTCCAGCTAGAAATAAATAACTAAACTAAAGGAAAGCCAAAACTAAAACATAAGTAGTATTCCTACGTAGTTGGAGAAGTGAGTGACTGTCTCTCCTCAGCATGATCAACATCTAAGCCTAAACTGTTAAACACCTAAAAAATGATAGTGGGTCAGGCCCACGAGCAAGTTCTACTCTACTACAATCCAAGCAGAAACCCGATACGCATGTACATTCTAAACAACTCAACAATGGCTATAGAGTCCGTACATAGATATATCCACACTAAGGAACTCTCATTGAACTACAAGGGGGTCTCAACATCAATAGAAGGCAACATGCAAAACGCACTTGAAGTGGGCATGAGTACCTAGACCTAACAGGATACACCTCAAGCCATAAATTATGAGACTCAAGGTCATATCATGGTACTATAATCATATATTTAAAATCCATCCAAAACCAGAGTATGTCATTCAATTATTCACTGATCTAACATAAAATATATGTAGCGACTAATCCAGTTAGTCATTCAACTTATTCAGTTGATCTGACTTAAATATAAGTAGGATTTAATTTTATAATCCATTCCCTTATTCTAGAATAGGTACGTAGGATTTAGTATTTTGAAACTAATCCGTCCCTAGTATGCCACCGTCCCATATCGGTGCATACAATCCACAAAATCTATATAATTGACAATACAGTTAAGAAATGTAAGCATCAATTAATCCATAATAAACATAATCAAAATATGTAAATTGACATACTTATTTTGTACCACTCCACAAAAACCAATAATTGATAATAATGACAATATATGTAGACCTCAATTAATCCATGATAAGCATAAGAGAAATATGTAAATTTGCATGCTTATTTGATATCATTGAAACACAATTTAACTATGAAACCATTCACACAAATTTGCTAAAAGAAGGTTAAGCAATTTAAATTCTTCACATCCAATAACAATATACTAATTTGTTTAAAAATTATATATTATTCAAGCTATAAATACTAGCTGGTTTAATACGCATTAACCAGCCCTCTAGAGTTTTAATATGATCTTAAACATAAATTAAATTTCCCTTTACAGCTCCCAATTGAACTTGAAATGTCAAAACCCAACCTCAGTAGCCAAAAACTCGCCGAAAACGAAAAATAAAAATAAAAGCAGCAAAGGAACCGGTTCCCTCCTTAAGGGAGCTGCCTCCCAATGGTGTAGAGCTGGCTCCCCACCATGGGGAGCCACCTCTTTGAGAGGGGAGCCGTCTTTTTTCAAAAGGGAGCCGACAATCTTCCTGTTTTCCTTCTCTGTGTCTTCTCCGGCGACTTTTGATTCTTTTGTCCTCCATTATTAAGGTTCCTAGGTGTCTGAACTAGGTCCCAGAGTATTCTAAAAACATATTGAAATCCATTATGCATTGTTTCCATCAATTAAACTAATATTAGTGCAAGAAAAAAACAAGATCAAGCAACAATAATTTCATTAACAGACAAACTGTTAATTGAATTCAACATGCATAAAAGTTCAATGTAATATTTAATTACACCTAGAATTGTTTAGGCATATAAAGAACACAAAGCCTGAGGGAGAGAGTTAGATATAGAACTTGCCTTTAGGTTTCAGTTCGAAACCTTGCACCGTCGTCTCTGAATTTTCTAACGATTGCCGACTATTGTCAAACCTCCTACTGCTTTGGTTCAAACCCACAAGCAATCCCTTCCTTCCTCCTTGGTCCGACCTTTAATTATGGCCGAAACCTTAATTGGTTTTCTCTGTTTTTCTCTCAAATTGTTTTGTGTTCGTGAATAGAGTTTTGTTGCTTCTAAACCCTAAGCAGACGTAATGTTATATTTATATAGGCATAAGGAAAACCTAATTCTAATTCTAAGAGGAGACAGAAAAGAAAAAGAAAAGAAAAAAAATATAAAATAAATATATATAAGTCGGCCACCCTAATACAACGTGAAAATAAATAAAACCCTAGAATTATATTATACATTAAATAATGATTAATAATACAAATTTAATTATTAATAATTACTAATAATTAAACTAACCCTATATACATATATACCCATATATACATGTATAAACTTTCATGGGTAAAATTGTACCCATTTATACTATCCAAATAGTCCGTTGATCCTATCCAAGCCCAACTCCGTTTACAAATAAGAATAATACATTTAATTTAACATTTAATTTCCACATAAGCACATAATTCAATTAAAACAAATAAATTAAGTTAAACAAATAATTATAATCCACATAAGCAAGGTAAACAATAAGCAATTTAAACAATTAAACAAAGAAATCAATTAGACAATGACCCAATTAACAAATAGCCAAGTAAACAAATAAAGAATTTAAAATTGCAATTAAAATTATAAAAGAAAATACCGAGACTATCCTTTTAAAATTAGGGGTATTACAAAACCCATCTTTATTTATAAAGTCTTCAAAACCCAATCCCTGTTAGAAAAGTATTTCTTAACTTGCACACAAAGAGTTACCATATCAGTCTTCAACTCTAAAACAGCAGGCACAATTTCTTTCCCAAATCTTCAGTTTTTTCCCCAAGTCTTCTGACTTTCAAAACTGATTAGGAAACCATTTCTCACACATATCAGGCAAACGCAACTGGTTACTTTAAAACGCAACCGGTTACGCTACTTTGAAACATCGATCCAACTATTCTGCTTAAGCACAACCAGTTCCTCTAAAACGCAACCAGTTATATTCTTCCAAAATATAATTGTCACCAAAATTTGAGCCACAACTCTAATAATCTCTACCTTGGCTCAAACTTCTATTTTCACATGCTTCTCCATAGCTCCACCTTAAATGAATATTTCTTCATAACTCCACCTCAATGTTTCACCTCGACCAAAACACCATAATGTAATTGAGAAACACTCTAACAATCTCCACCTTTTATCAAATTTCATCATGTTTCTTCTTCTATCTTCTTTATCCACCCCATTTGTGTTTAATTGCCCACGCATGACAACCCAACAATTTTTAAACTCATTTTCATTAATTGTTTTTCTAGCTCAAAGCAATAAACTTCTCCTCTTCACTCTTCATATTCCCTTTTTCTCTTTATCAAGCTTAGAGCAAATTCATTCATTCTTCACATCCTTACCCCATCTTGAGAACTAGCACCCATTCTCTGACTTATCCTCAAAACTTGTTCCTCATGGGATTTTACCCCTGTCACCTTTGCTGTATCTTGAAAACGAGCATCCTCCGACTTGTCCCTCATAGGCCTCACATTATCACCTTCTTCATACCTTCATGTTATCATCAACTCTGATTGAATCTCTATAGTATCTCACGATCATCCTCTGCTCTGACAAACTTCACACAATCTTCAGGTACTGATCGATCTTCAGGACCAACCACATGTTCTAGCTCACCATTGGCTTTGATACCAGTTGATGGGGATAATTAACTCCCTTTAACCCACATAACGGTTGACTATTGTTGAGAGTTAAATCCCTCATTCATCACACACAGCAAAAAATCATCGCATTATATCAACACAAGCATATATGGAGATAACAATCAAACACATCCACGCACAACATAATATTTTACATAGTTCACTCAACTTTAAGGCTATGTCTATTAAGAGAGAGATTTTCACTATTATGAATCAGGAAGAGAATTTATAACCACATTTTAAAGCCCCACTCACTCACTTATCATCTTTTTTTAGGCTACAAATATATATACACTCTGAAATTACATATACTCACATCTCTCCTCACAACACTCACCTTTAAACCCCTTACATCTTTTTTCTCTTCTCTCGATCTCTACATACCCTAACCCATTTCTATTTATAGAGTCTTCAAAACCCAATTCCTTATTGGACATGTATTCCCTAACTTGCCTAGAAGGAGTTACCATATCAGTCTTTAACTCTAAAATAGTAGACACAACTTCTTCCCCAAATCTTCAGCATTTTCCCCAAGTCATCTGGCTTCCAAAATTGATTAAGAAACCATTAATCTCACGCATATCAGGAAAGTGTAACTGGTTAATTACGCTAAAATTCAACCAATTACGCTACTTTAAAACATCGATCTAACCATCCTGCCCAGGTACAACCAGTTCCGCTAAAGCGCAACCAGTTGGGTTCTTCCAAAATGGAATTCTCACTAGAATTTGAGACACAACTATATATATATATATATATATATATATATATATATAAGAGTTCTGTGTGTGTGTGCGCGCGTGTTTTTTAAAAAAGGTTGCCCCATGAAGTAGCTAAGCTCTCTCAAAATCACAGTCCATGACATCTTCTTGATATTCTTCAGTGTGCAAATTTGGATTTGCTTCAGTATAGAAGGGTATCGTGATTTGTTGTTTTGTAAGTTGTTTCTTGGTTTTTCTCCCTTGGGTGAATAATTTAAGTTTGCTCCATGATTTTATTTAGGTGGTGTTGGACAACTCCAACACTATTCTAAATTAATTATTTAATTAAGTTTGTTTGATAACGTAATTTAAATATCACTAAAAATGGACTAAAAGTCTAAGTGATAGATCACTTCACTCGTAGCTTTAAAAAATAATAATAATAATAATAAGCTCTGAAAATTGCGTGAAAGGAAAATTCCTTTGGGAGCTCAAATACTGAGAAGGAAAAAATAAATGATAATAAAGAATTAGAATACAAAAGTAAAATTCAGGAAAAAAAAAAAAAAAAAAAAGAATACAAAAATAAAAAAGTATTAAAAATTTATGAAATTAACCGCTAAAAAAAAAAAAAAAAACTCTGAAAATTTTCGGTTTTATCAAATAGAACCATTAGTCTAGTTTTTCTTTTATTTTTACATTTTTATTGTTTGTTAACATTCAAATACTATATATACATATATATATATATATATATATATATAAAATAGAAATTTTAAAGATGCAAAAAAAAATATACGAACATTAAGTTTATAGAATTGCAGTAAAATTTGAAGAGCAAGGGAAAAAGAAAATTACTGCACAAGCATTATACATGTGCATATAAGAAATTTTAAGAAAAGAAAAACAAAAGAAGAAGACCAAGAAAATAAAAAGAAAAGAAAAATTACAGAAACTTTGGAAAGGAAAATTAGGGTTTAATTTAACAAGAGGAATGCAATCTGTCTCTTATACA
>JAOTQH010264179.1:0-11063 GCA_025631255.1 Cornus kousa | reverse complement strand
CGTCCATGGTGTAGGTGATAATGGTGAAAGGCAGTGGTGGTGGAAGGTGGCAATGGTGTACATGGTGGTGGTGGAAGGTGGAATGTAGTGGTGATGGAAGGCGGTGTGGTGGTGGAAGGCAGTGGCTATAGTGAAAGGCAGTAGCGGTGGTAGTAGTGGTGAAAAGCAATGGCGGCGACGGTGGTGGTGGCGGTACCGATGGTGAAAGGTAGTGGCGGTGGTAGTGGTGGTGGTTGCGGTAAGGAAGGCGGTGGCGGTAGAAAATGGTGGGCGATGGTGAAAGTCGGTGGTGGCGGCGGCGGCGATTGAAGGCGGTGGTAGTTGTGAAAGGCGGAGGTGGTTATGGTGGAAGGTAGTGGTGATTTTTGGACTTGGAACATGAGGTTTTTTTGGGAAGTTGATTTTTTTAAAAAAATTACTTGGGAATGGAATGGCCATTCTATAGGTTTTAGCTGTGGGATGGATTTTCATTCCAATGGAATGACCATTCCCACTTTAAACTGCATACTAGACAAAGGAATAGTTGGAATGCACATTCCATTCCTACACACCAAACGTAGCATTAGTATCCTTCGAGGAAAAAATTCCATAAGTTCGCGCCCCACACGAACCACAACAGAGGAGTTCCTTAAAGGTCTTGCACTCTTTTCCTCGAATTTATTAGTAGAGAGGAGTTTCCAAGGGCCTTGGGCTATCCTTGGGATTTATCTGTGGAGAGGAACTACCCGGAGGTCTTGAACTCTTCCTCAGAGTTTATCTGTAGAGAGGAGTTCCCCAAGGGCCTTGGATTCTTCCTCGGATATTATTTGTAGACAGGAGCTCCTTGGAGGTTTTGAACTCTTCCTTGGGGTTTACCTGTAGATAGGATATCTTCCAAGGCCTTGGGTTCTTCCTTGGGGTTTTTATTTGTTGAGAGGAGCTCCCCGAAGGTCTCGAGCTCTTTATTGGGGTTCATTTTTGAGGTTTATCCATACAGAGATGAAGTCCTATATCTATTAGTCAATACTGAGGTTTATCCGTAAAGAGGAAGTCATAAGTTATTTAGCACCTTTTGGAGGGCATAGGTAGGGCTGCAAATGAGCCGAGCCGTGTTCTGGGGTGCTTGGGCTTGGTTTGTCACAGTAAAGGGATGCTCGAGCTCGGCTTGAGCTCGATCAAGCTTTGCCTATCTATGATTGAGCTCGGCTTGGCCAGTGCCCGAGTTGAGCTTAGCTGCTCGTTTATATATACACATAATATATATATACACATGTAACCAACGGGCCAGTGGCCTAGTGGTATCAGCCTCTTACTTCCCAAAAGGGAGGTCAGGGGTTCAAGTCTCATAAGCGACATGTGCGTGAGTACCACTAGGAAAAATATATATATATATATACACATACACCCATATATGAATCTATGTATACATATGCACGCATCTTCCTTGTTTGATCTCCAAATCCCACTGCTAATTTCGATATGCATATATGAACCTCTGTATATATACCCATTGATCTTCCGTGTTTGATCTCCAAATCCTACCCTCAATTTTGATCATTATGCCAATATCAAGAGGATACTTCTGTACTATCACAGAGAAAGAAAGATAGAGAGAGGGGAGAGAAAAATAACACGAACCTGAGCTATTTGCAGAGGTGCGGCTGCTATAATCGTCGGTCGCTTGAGGGGTTGGGATTTGGTTTGTGGCAAAATGTAGAGAAAAGAGAATAATGTTTAGGGTTTAGAAGGGATGGCAGGAAATGGGCTTGGGAATGAATAGATTTGGTTAGTTTTATTTTTAAAAGAGATAAATGATACCAAACTGGGTTGGGCTGGGTTGTTGGACTAGTTTTACTTTCAAAAGAGAAAATAATATAACAAATGGGGTTGGTTTAGATGTCAGGCTTGGGTTTAAAATAAGTTCAAATGGTTGAAATACCTATTATAACATAAATATATAAGAAAATGTATATATGTGTGTGTATTTACGAGCTCAAAACGAGCCTGGAGTCGAGTTTGTTCACAAGCGTGTTTACGAACTAATGAGCCGAGCAGAGGGATGTATGAGCTTGGCTTTAATGATTGAGCTCAACAATTTTGTTTGAGCTCGGTTCATTTAATAAATAAATGAACACGAACATAGCTCAACTCGAGCTGAGCCTGAGCAGCTCGTGAACGGCTCGGCTCGTTTGCAGCCCTAGGCATAGGGGATCCTTGGGGTGCTTTATCCCCTTTTGTGGCTGCACCTGTAAATCTCATTAAGGAGAAAGATCATTAGCTTCAAGATATATAATAAAGGATTCCTTTGGCCGCGGGGCAACATAAGGTTTGCGTTCGGGGGGAACCTTTTATAACAAATATATACATAAATAAAAGGGTAAATTACACGAACCTCCCTTATGGTTTGCTATAATTACAAGGACCTCCCCTGTGGTTTGGGAATTTACTCGGACTTCCTCTAAAAATGAAACCATCCTACAGGTACCACCCTTTTGTGTGACGGGCCGTCAAATGCACTAACGGACCTGTCGAATTTATTGAAATGCCCTCACGTTGCTATCTGAAATTACTAAAATACCTATTAGAGCTTTTTATTAAGAGTGACATCATACGGAACCACCCTAGGACCATATATCTGCCTTGGCACCATCATACCCTTTCTTCCTCAGAACCTCCGGCACTGCATACACCGGAGTTCCACACTGGGTGTGAACTGTGAAGCAACCTATCATGTCTGCACTGCTTCGGCAAGGCGGAGAGCCCGAAATTGGAGACCTTGTGGTTCTTATTATCGTTAAGGAGTAAGTTCTGGCGGCTTGAGGTTGCGATGGTAGATGTCGCGACTGTGGCCAAAATCGACGGCGCTGATGAGTTGCTGGAAGTATTTCCAAGCAGTGTCTTCTTGGAGTTTGCCTTTGAGGACTTTGGCAAAGAGTTTGCCACCGGCTTTGATGTACTCCATGATGAAGAAGACGTTATGCTTGGTGGCCATGACGTTCTTCAATTCAACGATGTTGGGGGTGTCGAAGCAAGCGCATGACAGCGATCTCATGCTTGATTTTGGTTGGTATTGCAATCTTGTGGAATAATTGCACAATCATATGATGGATATAAATGCTTGAAAGGGGTTTGTGAATCTAATGCGTATCAGAAGACCAAAATCCAAAAGTTCCCCTGCTTTTAGGTAAGCTTTGCACAAATTGGAGTATTACCTTTATTTGGATTTCCCTTCTCTGGATTTGTGCTTTGTTTTTTCACTGATTCACTGCCCCTACCATTTGCTCTCTCTCTCTCTCTCACACACACGCACACTACACCCCAGCTTTATATTTCCTTTTAATATTTCACTCCTATAATATTATTTCCATTTTTTTCCTTTTTCTTTTTCCTTTTTTTTTTTTTTTAACTTTTTCTTCAAGTCATGCTTTGTTCTTCCTTTTCATTTTTGTACGGTTTAATGAAAAATTATGATCTTTTTACACTAGAAGTTTCTGTTTTGCTAAAAAAAAAATGTGGATCTTTTCACACTAGTACAACTACACATCACTCAATTAGCTTGATTGTTAGTAACCATTAGTGCTAAATTTCTGGAATGACAATTTTATTTTATTTTTCACTTCTGGAATGACAATTGACATTTATATTTGGAGATGTTTTGAAATTCTTGTCCATGCTCAGAAAAGAGGTCAATAAAATACTATTACTCAATTTCTAATTGATAACTATTACTCAGTTTTATCACCATGTCTTTGTTGATGACTTTGACGGTGACGCTCTCAGCGGTGGTGATATTCTTGGCGTATTAGACTTTGGTGAAGGTGCCTTGCCATAATAGTCTACCCATTTCGTACTTCCCAAACAGGATGTTTCAAGTTGGGGCTGTATTTCACCAGGAACCATGGTTGAATGAAGCTCGTCGGTGACGCTGGTTTGGTTGCTATGGCTTTTCGGTTTGAATGGTCTCTGTGGTCTTGAAGCTCTGTGCTCAGTTGAGTCTACAAGATGATTTAGTAAGCTTTTTCAATTTGGCTTTGTACTGAAGCTGTCTTTTGAGCAGGTCTGTGTAACAATGGTATATTGGTAGGGATGAGGTATTTTAGTAATTCTCCTGCTTTTTAAAGGTTTAAAATGTCTTTGATTGCAACGAAGGGTAATATGGGAATTTCAATTAACTCAATACATGACATCATCAAAATCCGTCGTTGACTATAACAGAAGGGAGGTCCGCGTAGGATAGTTTCTTTTATAGGGGTGGTCCGAGTAAATTCCAAAACCACAGGGGAGGTCCGTGTAATTTACCCTAAATAAAACAAATTTATTGGTGAGTCATTGGACACGTGGACATGCAATGTGGTGATGATCTAGCATTGGTCCTAATTCTAGTATCTACAATCTTCAAAGATTTATTGATATGGCGGGATTGCGACAGTCACAGGGCATTGTCATCATGGTGCATGAGTTCTATGAAGTCAGAAAGGTTTATTAGTTGGAATTTAGTATTTGCAACACTGCCTTGTAATTGGGATTGGCCATTAGTGCTTCTAAAAAAATTGCTCTCCACTTCCTTTTGGCCTTTAATGGAAAATGAATCATCAATTCCATTTATTAGGAAGATTGGATACTAGTTCTCTGTCTGATTTGATGCATCTAACTCCACATGTTGAGGTTAGAGGGGGGCTTATATCCACTGGTTTACTTTTGTTATAGATTATGTAAAATTTTGACATGCTATATTTCAATTGTCATTAGGCATCAGGTTGCTCTCCTTGCAGTATTATTGACTACCAAGTGTTGATATCTTTTAAATTCTCCTCAAGCTATCTATTCATTGTTTCTCATGTAAAACACGCGATTGCAGTGGGCCCTCATGACACTACTGGACCCAGCTCAAAGTCTGGCTAATTTAGTATACATTGGATATACTAATGACCCTTCATCAGCACTCCGTGTTACTAGGAGAAGATCTTTAGACCGTAAGAAGAAACAAACAGATAGAAATGTCTTCCAGTGCTTTGTTTTTGGACCTAAAAATGCTGGAAAGTCTGCACTACTGAAGTCATTTCTGGGAAGGTGTAGTTCTGAATCTTTAGCTAGGTCAAAGTCAGATTGATTTGTAATTTTTTTGCATTTCTTGATTGAACTTGTTTTCTGCTGCTTGCCTTTTTGGCTTGTCTTTAAAAGAGGTGTGGCTTTACTTTCTTTTTCTTGGCAGCACAAAATATCATACACTCTTATCTCTCTTCTTCCAAGCCAAATTCAACAATAAATTGTTAACTTGTTTCCAATTACAGGCTGTTTTCAGACGATAATATTTTGACAACTGATGAGGGTTATGCTACGAATCTTGTTGATAGTCTTGGGGTGAGTACATAGTGTGACTTGATAGTGTGGTAGAATCTCTCTCTCTCTCTCTCATCATATCACAAGTTTAACAAATTAAATAAATGATCATGGTGAAATGATAAAATCTGTGTATTTTTATCATTATGTCATATATATTTCTTACTTTTAGTTATATGGGGGTAGCAGCTGATGTAAGAACATGTTATTCCCAACCCATCAATATCTTCTTATAGGATTTATAGTTTCTCTCCATTGTTGGATTGAATAAATGTCTTCATGCTATCATGCATGCCAAAATTCAAATTACTTGGAATGCAGCGCTGAATAAATTTCTTCTAATGTTTATTAAAGAAAAATATGTCATCTACCAGGCACTAATATCCGATGACCAGATATTGGGCATGCGTGACAAGTACGATATAGTTATATAATCCAACGATTGGATTCATAAAAGACATTGTTTTCTGCATTTGAATATATATTTTATTCATGACTATTGAGTTCTTACTGATTTGAAGTCTATGATCATATTTGTGATATACTACTGCAATTGTAGGGAACTAAGAAGACACTTGTACTGCGGGAGATTCCAGAAGATGGAGTTAAAAAACTTTTGATTAATAAGGAGTTTTTGGCAGCTTCTGATGTTGCAGTTTTTGTTTATGACAGGTAAGCATGATTTGGTATACTTATTAATAACCATGAAATGATGGCATTAGTTTGCTTATTTTTTTTGATAAATAAGCAATTAGTTTAGAACAGAAAACTAAGTACAAAAGTTGGGGAGGGCATACCCTTTTATGTACAGCAAATTAAACTCGGAAAAAAAAACTAAGGCAAATAGAAATGTTCCAAGAAATTTGAAATCTACTACAAAGGTCAGAATCATCCAGATTAGAATCAAAGCACATGTTCAACAGATTCAAAGTTTGAAGCTTGCTTTTAGCTGCCAATCAGAAAATGAAACCAAGTCTGGGTATGCCCCTACAAAACCAGATTGCAGGAGTCCACTTCCATGTATCATTATGAACTCTGAAGGTCTCGTAAGCATCTCCAATGGTGAAAATTTTAGAATTATCAGCCCAAATAATATTGTCGACACCATCTTCAGATGAAAGGGGTATGATCCAACAGAATATTGTTTTCTCTCAGGTTCTGAAGCTCTGGATTAGGCCATTTCCAACCTTCCCTCCCCAGAATGTCAGCCACTTCTTGTTTTTCTTTTGTCCTATTTAACATACCGTTGGAGGAATTCTATAATTTTATAGAGTTTCTTCTTCATCATCATCATCTTCTTCTTCTTTTTTAATTTTATATATTTAAAAACAATCATTTTTCCTGATACAATGATGTATGAAAGCCATATTGTTTTTTTCTTCTTAGTTCGGATGAATATTCTTTTAAAAGAGCAGCAGAATTACTTGTAGAAGTAGCTAGGCGAGGAGAAGAAAGTGGCTTCGGGGTGCCTTCCCTCTTAATTGCGGCAAAGGATGATCTTGATCCATATCCAATGGCAATCAAAGACTCAGCAAAGGTATTTACTTCTTATGTGTGAGATATAAACTTCTTCCTCTCTCCCACCCTCCCCTATGCGGTTTCCAGAAAATGGATTTCTTTCTTTTATCTTTGCTAGAGAAAAATGCTAACTTTATTGCAAATTGCAATATTCTTTTTCTTTTTAGATTTGTCAGGATATGGGAATAGATGCACCTATTCATGTCAGTGTAAAGGAAAGAGATCTGAATAATTTATTCTCTAGAATTGTAACAGCAGCTGAGCACCCTCATTTAAGTGTCCCTGAAACTGAGATTGGGAGAAAACAGAAGAAATACCGCAAGCTTGTTAATCATTCTCTCACGGTTGTTTCCGGTATGTATGTTGATCTTCTGAATTCCTGAACTTATCAGATAACTATTTCACATTGTTATTATAAATTGTTACATAGAAACTCAAATCTTTTCGTGGATCTTATTAACATATAGATTAAACCATCAAATCTATAATTTTCAACGATACTCCTTACATTATAAAAATCAAATCCATTCGTCTAGAATTCATCCCAAAATGAAGCCTTAAAATGTTTGATATGGATGCCCTATTTTAAAATTGCAGTTGGGGCTGCTGTTACTGTAGTTGGACTGGCAGCCTATCGTGCCTATTCTGCGAGGAAGAATTCCTCCTCTTAGGCGTATATATTCACCAAGGAATGTGCTGCTCCTATGCTGAAATTGAAAGCAAACGGTTTGTTATATCTCGTAATTTTGTGTTCCACATTATGCATTGTTGAGCATTTTAGAGTTGGCTGTTGTATATAGAATGTTTTTAAATTCTGATAATCATTTTTTCCTATTGAAAAGCATGAATTATTGTTTTCTTTTTAGAACTCTCCTATGCTGAAATTGAAAGTAAATGGTTTGCTTTATCACGCCTTTCTTTTGTGTTCCACATTTTCTATTGTTGAGCATTTTCAGAGGATGGCTCTTGTATATAGAATCATTTTCAGAGCATTTTCAATAATAATCACTCAAGTACAACGAGTAGTGCTAGGGAACCCCGACTCCCGGACAACTCCCCACCCCCGGGTGTCCGGAGTTGGGGGATTTATTATTTTCTAAGTAGAATTTGCATGTGATGGGACAAACAAATACTTTAGTGTTGGGAGCATCTCTTGCGGAAATTAATGGAAAGATATTGTGAGAGAAGTAAAAAGTTGTGGTCTTTGAACAAAAGGGTTATTTCCTTCTCTATAGAGCACATGATGGATATAGACACAATCATGTGTATGTTTATACCTTACCACATCCCTTTCTCCCTTCTCACACAAGAAACGTACTTAAAAGCCACAACTCTGCGCCTGTCCGATCACCTCTTTTAAGGAGATGTTACCTACTTTCCTCGTCTTGTAGTATGTTGTAATTTCTTAACACAATTAAATCTGTTTTCAAAACACATTAAATGTGTTAGAAAACAAATTTAATTGCGCTGTGCGCACCTTCCGACTCTTTCTCATCACCCAGCCTTTTCAAGTACCAAAAACCTTTCCCCCACTTAGTACTGTGCAAAATACTACCTATGACATGTCTAATTCAAGTCCTATTGTGCCCGTCTTGGTATATGTCAAGACAAGACGGGCAATTTCAACACATTTTACTTTTAATTTTTTTTTGCTATTGGTTTCACGTAAATTTTACCAATCTAAACTCACCTATACAAGTGGTGAAATTTATCATTACAAGTGTAAGAAGTTTAAAGCATAAAAGCATCCGGTACAAAGAGTCACTTTTGGCTCTCCCCATTTGTGAATATAGGGTACTCACTTAAAAGTGATCAGCACAGTTAGCAAGTATGGTGCTAGCAGGCTACTTGTAATATATTTTAATTTGTTTTGGAGAGAGAGAGAGAGAGAGAAGGGCGAGGACAGAAAGTGAGGCTCATCAGGCCAACTCCCTCGCTAGCAAGCTCTTTGTTTGTAGCATGTGCGCTAAAAAATTGTGTGGACTCAGTCATGTGGTAATTGAATGATGGTAGGATCAGGTGCAGCAGCATGACGTTGTCTCGTCAAACAAGGCTTTGTGTCACGCCCCGCCTATGGAGGTTACGTCACGCAAGCGTTGAGTAAGACGCTGCATGGCGACTGCATGGCATGGGAGTTTCTAGAGTCTTCCGGAGTAGTCTAGAGTTGTGTAGAAGATTCTAGATATGTGTAGAAATGTGTAGAAGTGTGTGGAAGGTTCTAGAGTTCTCCAGAATTGTGTGGTGTAGTATGGAGAGTTCTAGAATGTTGTCGATACTTGTAGTTATATATGGAAATGTGAAGAAGGTGGAAGAAGATTATAGAGAATTGATCTCCACCATCGGTTAGAATGTATCCTAACCGTTCAGTAGGGATGGGGATGCCTATAAATAGGAGAGGACTTCATTTTGTAGCCATCAAGTCCTAGAGTGAGTCTTGAGAACCTTGTAGAGAGTTTGAGTGCTAGCCTTGTACAAAGCATTCTTTGAAGTAATAGAAGTGTTCTTTCCTTACCAACTTAAGTACCTTGGTGTATGTGAATGTGCAAGCAGAATAAGGAGAGGGCGAAGGCCACTACAACACTAGTAAGTGCACGAGCGAAGTGCGTTGGCTAAGGTGGGAATGGGAGTTAGGCTGACCAAGTACTTGTGAGAGTAGAAGCAGCGTTTTGGTGCCGCACGGGAGTAACTAGAGTGGTGCTGAAACTCTAAGCCCGTGACACTGAGCCCCAAAAGCTCGAGTTTTGTACTTAAAGCTTGAGCCCTATGAAGCTTAGATCGAGTAATGTTAAAAGAAGAAAACCCCAAAATATTCACTTCGTGGCAAAAACTTTCAAATTTCGTGGCAAAAGCCTCTTAGCCATAAGAAATAACTCGTGGCTCGGTCGTGGGTGTGGCTCGGTCATGGGTGTAGCCCCGTCACAGAATGCCAATAACCACGACTAAAAATTTTCATGGCAAAATGTCCACATTTTGCCACTGTACACACAAATTTTGTAGTATGCAAATAAGATAACAAAATAGGAGCAAAAATAATATTTTATTAAATTAGAAATATTGGAGTACAATCCTTTGTAATAATATTCTAAACAAAAAGGTCCTCTGATTCGATTGCCTTTTTAGTTGGTTGGATCCACGGGTTGCATGAGCTTGATCTTGAATCACCGTGGAATGTGGATGAAGAACGGCACGATTTGATATCCATGTTGTTAATCACCGTGGAATTTGGATGAAGAACGGCACAATTTGATGTGCTTGTTGTTCTTCACTTTTGGGTTTGGATTCTGAATTTCTGTCTGGAATTCTAGATTTTTGAATTCCAGATTGTGTGTCTGAATTTCTGAGCCCTCTAGATTTCTGAGTCTCTAAATTTCTGGACCTCTAAATTCTGAATTTGTGTCAATTTCTTCTTCCTTCAGGACTCTATTTATAGGCTTCTTGGATTAATAGGATGATGACACGTGTTATTTCCTAATAAGGATAAAATCATAACTCGGCTGGGCCAATTATATTATGATAATTATCGTTAAATATAATTATTCTAAATATATTTTATTATGAATAATTATCTTTATATTTAAGCATCTTAGCTTAGCTAATTAAATAATTTAAGTGAACCAAGCTTGGGCTAATTAAATAACTTAATTAAACATTAGGCCCATATTTCATTGGTCCATTTGTTAAAACCAAAGCCCACTAAAATTTTAGTGTTTATAGGCTACAGCCACAAATTTGAACCTATGGTAAAATACCTAATTTTAGCATTCTTCTTAACGTGGATTGGCGTCCACAACTCTTGTAACTTCTTGACCTTTCCCTTCCATGTTCAGAGCTTATGGTGTCATGGTCCCAAAATTATATGTTACTACTATTGGGAATGTTAATCGGGGGATCCGCAGTAGCAGCTGATCAACAGATGGAGTTAATGCAAAAGATGTGAGAGGAGTTCTTGCTGTGCTACAAGCAATGGTTGCAACAAACCTGCTGGAGATCAAGCTTCATTAGTCCTCAATTAGAAATCATCAGCGGTCTTCCTCAACTACAAATACTTAAAAAAGATTGTCAACAACCCGATTCAAGATCAAGCTTCAACAGCCCTTGAATCCAACAAACAAAAGAGGATCGACAACCCTTTATTCCCAAAATTCAAGCATATCCGAGTGATCCCAAGCAAACGCAACTGCATTCCCTCGGATGACTAATGAGAACTGAAAAGTACACTTTTAAAC
>JAOTQH010264168.1:0-11064 GCA_025631255.1 Cornus kousa | reverse complement strand
GGAGTACGTTGATGGTGGGGGTGAGTTACGGGTTTGGTAGAGTGAACACTGATGGCGGGAGAACTCGGTTAAGAGTTTGTGTGCATGGTTCGGTGTTGAAATTCTCTTCTATTGTAATATCTCTACATATATAGTGAATTTCTTCTCATTCGTGGATGCAACCCTGATTTTGGGTGAACCACGTATATATCTTATGTTGTGGTTTGAATTGTTGTTTTTATTTCTTTCTTTTACTTCCGTTATGCCCCAATAGTCCTATAGGATAAATTTTGGCATGCTTAATAAGTATTATGTATAATCATCTATAACACGAAGCTAGATTGGTTTGATTATTATGTTTGGTTCTGATATTAATGTTAAGAGCTTTATTTTATTTTTCAAATGATTAATTATTGACAGTCTGTGTTTCTTTCTTTAAGTAGCATGAAATTTTTTTGTTTGGACCTGGGATTTTTGTGTAATATTGTTTCTCAAGGTTGTCATTTTATTTTGCTTTGACCCTCACCCAGGCATGGCTTCACATTGAAGTAGCCCATTTTAAATGTTTGAGTATGACAGATGCTTATTTGGCTATTCACTTTAAAAATTATTTTCTTCAAAAATTATTAATAAATTTCTAAAGAGTCCTACTATTTAGCCGGACAAATAAAAATCTAGTACTTTATCGAGTCTATATGGTTATTTATGTGTCAAATATAATGAAGTCCATATTAAAATGTATGGTAATTAACTATCTAGAAAGTTACAATCTCTTTTTTGGATTTTATAAGGTAATTAACTAGTATCTTTGTTGATAATTAAAATTTCAATTACGATGTATATCAAATTGTATCAATTATATATATACACATGACATTGCATCTCTTAAGAACTCTTGACATAAAATATTGTGTATTTGATTATTAATATAGATCAATTACTTTGATAGACATTTGTTAATTGTTATAATAATTAAAACTAATGATCTATCAACCTAGAAACAAAAATAAGGAGGATAATTTTTTTTTTTTTTTTTTTTAAATTCAAAGTATTGAAAATTTGTAAAAAAATAGATCTTCGAGTAGAGTTCATAGAGTTCTGAAATCTTTTGGATTGATGTGAGGATTGTAGAGTATTGGAGAGAGAGTTGGAAGATTCTACAATGTTGAAGAGGTGGTAAAGCTTCTAAATATGTGTAGACTGTAGAGTTTAGAAAAGATTCTAAAAGTGTGGCCTAGAGCCTATAAAAATGTAATCAGCCCATGCTGAAACGTCAAGAAAACAAAGAACTAATTTAATCAAGAAAATGAATCAGTGCCAAGAAGTCGGACAATCTATCTTAATCCAAACAAAGCCTAATAAGAGATTTGTATAAATGAGGTATAACTTTTCAAAAAGGCCTTGGGCCAAAGCAATCCAGCCCAATATGAGAGGCAGGGCCACTAGGTGAGATAGAGATTCTCTATCTAAAAAGAAACTTAAAATTAAACTCTATGTAAATTTTGTAATTATATATCTAAACTGATTATAGCTATCAGAATAAACAAAGTCTTTTTATTTATAATAAATAATTCAGTACCTATAGCCCAATATAATGGTTATAAAATCTATATACCTCAATTACAATACTAGTTGAGAAAAAAAAAAAAAAAAAATACAATACAATACTAGTTATTCAGATAATTAAAGAATGGCCTTTGGTTGGACCGTTGGAGTTGACTAAATCTACTTTTAGGGTCATAAAATAATTCTTAGACTTCATGATTAATTAGTTTGGTATAAGGACTCCAAACACGTCCTTTAATTTTTCAGGTCCCTTTATATAATTTTTTTTTTTTTTTTTTTGCTTCCTAAAGCTATATAACTAATTAATTAATGACGATCAAAAGCTACTTTGCTACATGTAAAGGCGACATCGTCTAATTTTAAATTTAGCAAACAATTAAACTCATAATTATATGTGTGTGTATATATATATATATATATATTATGATTTTTGGGATTTGATAGTCATGGTAGAAGTGAAAAAAAATCCGTAGGTATCACTCCTACGAATGAGTGGTCTTTTTTAATTTTACATAAAAACTTCATAAGTGCCGCTCTTATTTTTGTTTTTATGAAAATTTCAACTGTCCATTTTTTACATTTGAAGATGAAAAAAGACTACTAAATTACAAATGACATGCCTTCATATTCTAAATAATAATACCTTCATATATTAAAAAATAAATACTTTGCACCAACCAACCTTTATAACTTAGTATTATTTTCTCACCTTCGAGGTAGAAATTTAGTATCAATATTATAATAACAATAATAATTATTATTATAAGTTTTCTCGATTTCTCTCTTCCATGAATCTTATGCCTACCTAATCCAATTGATATCTAGATCATTATTTAACTTCGTAGGGCTTGCTTAAGGACTTCAAAATACGGAGTGAAAATATCCATTTTGGATCCAAATAATCTCTCACATTGAACTTTAATGTAATATGAATAAACTATATATATGAAAAGGCTAAATTATCTTAGCACTCTATCAACTTTTCAACTTTCACTTTGCTTTAACAATTTACAATCCAGATTCTGAACTCACTAATATTATTCTATTGAAGAATTTATTAGAAATTAAATCAAAATTTTTTAATTTTTTTATTATCATAAATTGTATATTTTGTTTGTGAGTTGTAGTCATTTTTATTTATAGGTTGAATATGCCTATCATAAAGTATAACTTGGAATATAAAAAAAAGAAAAGAAAAAAAGAATAGATAAACTAATTCAATCTCAAAATAGAGTTATTGAAAAATTTGTTACAATTAATAATCAGAACATTAAAAATCAAAAAATGAACAACCAAATTCAATTTTTTAATTTTTGCCTAAGGTTTCAAATTATATTAAGCCGCCCCTGCATATTTGTTATTTTTCTCCTCTCTCTCTCCTTTTATATTTCTATTAATTTATTTTCTCCACCTCTTACACCCTCACCCTCTAACCATGGCCATCTCCACCTCTTACACTTCCACCCTCTAGCGATAGCCATTACGCACCCCTCCCCTCTCAACCTCCTACCACGACCTCCCTCTCCACCAACCACAATACGTATACATCTTGGTAAAAACTTATATGTATAAATCTAATTTGAACAAAAATCAATATATCCAAATAAGTATATTTGTGATCAATCAAATATATATATATATATATATATATATATATATATTCACACATTCTTCTTCTTTATTAAAAATCCTTTAATTTTTTTCAATTAGTTTTCATCATGCTATTTAAAAGAATATGCAAATACCACCTTAATTAATTTTAACTTACCACCAACTATGCCTCTAAATGTTAACATCACATTTTATGGTACAGAATAAATCCTGTGATTTCCACCACAGTAGGGATCCGAATCCACTATGAACTTTATGTATAAAAAATTTAGTGAGTTATTTGTTTTATTTTTGAGAAAAGAAAATGAGAGAAAAAAATAATGAAATGAAATACTACATATATATAAGAATATTATGTTGGGTGAAACTACAGACTGGTCCAACGTAAGCAATGTGGTTCCACCTCAGTACGTGGCGGTCAAGTGTGTTAGTAAAAACGACTCTCTGTCATTGCTTCCTCTACACACCACACGGATTGGACAAGCACCGGACGGCGCGGTGATGCGCCGTTACGAACTGTTACTGATTTCACGACCTTTTTTTTAATTTATAAATATTTATTTATGTTTATACTCCTATATGTCTAATAGTTTCAAAAACAGTGAAACAAAAAAGCGTTTCTTTTTCTTTGTTTTTCAAAGCTACCGGCGTGTGGGTCCCGCTTATCAAGTTGTGAGCTCATCACCTCCCCCGGCCGTTACGTTCATCCTCACCGACTTATACGTGGCGGAATCTCATTGGAACCGCACTGAAACGCTCGATTAGTGCTTTGAACGCCGGACTTTGTTTTTGACTTTTTATTAGCTCGGAAATCAATAAGGTTTGAGCATAAATATGTTACACCTCATCTATAATTACTTTTTTATCGTTGTTTTCTTTTAGTATTTATTTTTGTTTTTAACTTTATTATTATTATTATTATTATTATTATTTTGGATTAAGTTTTTAAAATTGATTTCTTAGTTGGGAATGGAGGCTAAAACTTTATCTAACAATCCCTTTTTGCTTTTGAGGTTCATTGCTTTCTAGGATGACATGTCAAAAAACAATATATATGTATTTGTGGGGTTATTTTTTAATAATGAAAGGAAAATAATTTCAAAATTCAAAAACTAACCAATACAAATTAAATTAACATCAACATACATTAATACATTAATCATTATATGACCACATGACCACTTTTATCCTTAAAGTTAAGTGACTTGAAAGTGTAACTTTATATATATACATATATAGAGTTCACATCAACAACGCCATGTTAAAGATAACATTTACACACTACACACCTTAATTCCTTCACTTGGGAAAATTTAAGCTAATTAAAGATATGCGCCATAAATTTAAAATTTTTGGTCTTCCCTAGAGGCCAAGCAATAATAAATTAGTAAGCATTTCGTACTTAAATATAGAAACCAATATATATATATATATATATATATAAATTCTTACTATCACCATATGTCAGGCTTGAGAATGTAAGTTGTTCTAATCAATCATCAGTACTCTTTTTAGTGATTTGAGATTTTTTTAAAAAAAACTTCCAGCAGTTGTCATTGCATAACCATTTAGTCTCACCAGATTGTACAATCCTCTAATCTCCATGTTATTATGATGTACATCTGATGATCTAGATTAGTTCACATGCTTTCGAGGTTTCTATATAAGGTTATTATGCACACTTTATCAGTTTTGGTATTCTGCTAGTTTGATTAGGGATTTTTTATTTCAGCTTGCACTTAACTTACAATTCAACTTTTTTATTTCTTGACATTAAACTTACATGTCTCTACGGATACTTAAACTTGATTTGAAAAATAAGAATTATGAATGTTATACAACTCTTGATTAACTAACAAGTTGACATTGATGAGAAATTATCCAAATTTTCGACTAAAATCTTTCTTCAATTTATCTCCCTTCTCAAACACATGCACACATTGATTGAACAATTAATTATTGTCCATAACAATAAATTGGTACTATAATTTAGTGGTATGGGGGCAATAATGTCATTCTAGCTACTATTACACACTTAGAAATGCAGAGCCGTTTTCTTTAGTTGTTTATAGAATTAAAGAAGAAAAGGCCGAGTCTTTTTCAACGTAGAGAGAGAGAGAGAGAAGAGAGTTGGCGTCTTTTGCCCTCTACGCAGCTTAAAACACGCTAGAGGCATACATAGACAGTCCCACTGACACGTTTCGACTTCTAAAACCCCCATTCTTTTTGTTTTGCAAGGTTAAGTATATATCTGATGTATCTAAAAATTAAGCAAACTTGGATAGACACACAAATATATACATACACATATAAATATATATACACTATAGAAAGAGAGAGGGGGTGAAACTAAAGAGAAGAAAAACATGAGCTTTGGAAGCTAAATTCACGAGATTGAAGGTAGATCAATAAAAAACTGTTGGCTTATCGCATGTTTGCTTCACGCAAGCAGCTAAATGGGGTTTGCTTCATCGCGTGGCTTTAAAGACTTCACTTAATGCTTAAAACCCCCAACCAAAAAAAAAAAAAAACCAACAAACAAACCCTCTCTCTCTGCTTCTCTCTCTCATCTTCAACATCGACCCCCACAATCCCTAGCTAATTGTGTGATTTACAATCCAAAAAACAAAATTCCCCGCTAGAAAATGAGTGCAAACCCTAGCAGCAGCAGCACCTCCGGTGGTGGTGACGGCGGTGTTGGCGGGAACAGCGGCGGCGGCAGTGGTGGAGGGCCGTGTGGGGCTTGCAAGTTTTTAAGGAGGAAGTGCGTGGCCGGGTGCATATTCGCGCCGTACTTTGACTCGGAACAAGGTGCGGCTCATTTTGCGGCGGTTCACAAGGTGTTCGGAGCGAGCAACGTGTCCAAGCTTCTGCTTCATATTCCGGTCCATAAAAGGCTCGACGCGGTGGTCACCATATGTTACGAGGCACAGGCTCGGCTTAGAGACCCTGTCTATGGTTGTGTTGCTCACATCTTTGCCCTCCAGCAACAGGTATGTACATGCACCACCACTCTTCATTTTCCGACCCCCTAATTAATTTGTAATCTGAAGGTCACCTAATTAATTTGTAATCTGATGGTCACTAGTTCAAATCAAGAAAACATTTTAGTAGTAAAATTACATACTTACTTTCCAAACCTAGAATGACCAGAGTTTAATTGGGCTTGCTCTTAATAGTCTTTAATTTGGACGCACTTCCAAGGGAAAAAAAAAAAAAAAACACAGAAAAAAAAGAAAAAGAAAAACAACACATACACACACCACATTTGTCACTATAAAGTGTAGGTTTACTCATGGTGCATGGTCGCTTAATTTGATCTAAACATGGTATTATAAAAACAGCCCTCTTTTCTAATAACTTTTGTTGTTTCAATTTCTATATCTTTCTATTGAATCCTGTAGAGTGGTTCATATCTTGTGTGTGTAGTGTGTACGTTACTTTACGTTTGTGTGTACATTTGTGTCTGATTGTCCTTTTCAAGCTAGGGTAGGGTGTTTTTTTTTTTTTTTTTTTTTTTTTTTTAAATTTTAATTGGCAGAGTGAATTTTACATGGTGTATCAAATTTTGGTATATATATATATCTAAAAATGCCCTAGTATTTTTCCTTCATAAAGGTGAATTCTGTAGTGGTTAATATCCGTATATGTAGACACACGCACTTTTCTCTCTCAGACACACAAGTACGTTACAGTATGTGACAGCCATAATTCACGGGATCATGAAGAAATTTGTATTGGTAGAGTTAATGCTAGCATGAAAAAAGAGAAATATGATATCACTAGATTAAAAGGGAATATGGTATGGAACAAAACGTGATTTAGTGATAGAAATGTATATGGGATTAATCTACATCGATACTAGTGGTGTAAGGGATCTGTCCTTGGTTGTTGAATTTTTAAGTCTGATTAAGGTTACATTGAAGTAAACTACAAGAATTGTGTTGTCACTGTGTCACACACACATATATATATATATATGTTGATTTATATATACATTTATATGCATGTGTATATATATACATATATGTATATGTAAATACTATATACTTATGTGTGTGAGTGTCATTTCTATTGTATATTTGAGGGGGGTGTGTATATATATATATATATATAATTCTTTTTATTTTATTTAGGAGGGAAGAAAATGAGGGCACAAGAAAGTGTGGACCAAGATGTGCTACATTGGGGGAACAGTTTCATGCTTTGCTGAAATCTAGAAGGTAGGTTTTGATTGATTAAGTTATGATATGGTCGGAGAATGCTACAATACTCAGGGGGTACAGTGCCCCCACTTACTTTTTCTACACACTACAAATTTTGCAGCTATTAAGGAGATGGTCGGTTTACTGTTTTAAGGGTCACCTCCATTCCCCATTTTCTTGTTTTTGGGTTTATAAACACATCATATCAAGTTGTGTGTGTGTGTATATATATATATATATATATATATAGGGGTAGCCTACACCATCTACCATTAATATTACCCTTTTATAAGGTTGTACCATTACACCTTATGACTGCTTGCATGTACTAGTATAACATGCGTGCGCAGGTTCTTTGCATATGTACATATGTGTGTGTCTATATATAAATATAGAATAATAATTTAAAGTCCGCTGATTTATTTTTTGGTTAAAGAAATCCACTTATTTATGTTCCGCTGATTTAATTTTTGGTTAAAGAAATCCACTTATTTATGCAAGTGAGTGAGGATTGTCAGGATGACTTCAGCTTATACTCAAATAAAATTAGTCGAATATATTAATGACCGGATTCTCTATTATAACTCGTGTACATATGAATTATGATGGTATCGGACTCTCTTAGATCACCTTATAATTTATCACCTATTAGACTATCACATGTAATCTCATGTTCTTGTTCTAGATGTACTAAAAGATTACCAAAAAAAATTATCTAAGAGTGGCCTCAAATTGAGTCTAAATTATGAAATTATTAGACAAATGTATTTTTTTAAATAAATAAATAAAAATATAAAAACACCTACTTTATATCTATAAATATTTACACTATATTGTATTCTTCCCCCATCTACATGCATCGATCTTTTATGCATATTTGTAACAATGCATGGACCTTTTTTATTTTTATTTTATTTTTATTTTTTTTATTTTTTATTTTTTCCTTTCCAGGTAAGCAAGTATTCACACACTTTTGTTAACGACCAGACTTGAACCCCTTCCTTTCTCTTTAAAGATGGAGTTTATACTTAGATGTACATAGTTTTGCAATTATTTTTCTTAGTAGGTATCTAATTAGGCTGAGTTTATACAATTAAGTCAATTACAATGCAAATATTTAGGTGGGTGGTAAATATCTTGGTTAAATTAGAAAGCTGTAGTACCACATGCTATAGAGAGAGAGACTTAGAAAATGTTTAAGGCCATCAAGCATATAAGCCAAAACGATTAACAATTTCAGGCGTTATCTTGTTACCAATTTGTCCGCTTGTAAAACAACCTTATATATACTGCATGATCATGCACATGCCTTTTGTACTATTATATATATATATATATATATATATATATGTTGACTACAATGTATATATTCTTAGCGTTCAATTGCTTCTAAGGTAAGCCACTCTTCCATTGAAGTGGTTCCAATTGCAAAATAATAATAATAATAATTCTTTGAAATTTGTAGACATATTGCTTAACTTCTTTAAAATTTCAATTCTCTTTTTAAATAATTACAATGTAGTTAGCTAAGTATATATTCTGTTTCTAAAATCATTTAAACAAAAAAGAAATACAGTGAGTGTAAAAAAAAAAAAAATTATATAAAAAATATGCAAAAAACACTCTTTTTATTTAGTATGTATATATAAATTTCTATAATTTAAAATTTTGTAACAAATTCATTTTTTTAATATAAACCTCAAAATACCCTTAATAATATTTGTGTCTATAAGTATTTTTTATATATTTTTATTTTGTTTTAAAAGGCATTTTATATATTTTAGACTTTAAATTAAAAAATGTTCTTATTTTCTCAATTTGAAAAATGTAGGAATTTTGTTTTTAACGTCAGGAAATTTTTGTACATTCAGTATATATATATATATTGGTTAATTAACTATATTATCATTTATTTATTTTTGCATCCTGGCATTACACTCAGGTGGTGCATTTACAAGCAGAGCTTTCATACCTACAAGCCCACCTTGCAACACTAGAGCTTCCAACTCCACCAGCACCACCTCCACCACCCCAAATGCTCCTCACGCCGCCATCCCTTTCGATAGCAGACCTCCCACCGGCGTCCTCCGTGCCCGCCACATACGACTTATCATCGCTTTTTGAGCCAATGATGCAGGCTTCGTGGACTATCCAGCAGCCCCAAATGGATCCACGCCAACCCGGTTGCACCAGAAGTATGGCGGAGATGTCATCGTCAGTCGGTACAGGTGGTGATCTACAAGCACTGGCACGAGAACTTCTACACAGACATGGGTCTCCACCAGTTCCATGCACTGAATCTCCTCCTTTGCCACCCCACTGCAAATGAGACACACTGACCCAATTAACTGGTATTTGCCCCGGGATCCATGGCATTTGGGTCCTTCTTTGGATTTCAATTCCTTTTTTTTCTTTTTAACTTTAGTGGGCAAGTAATTAAATTACTGGTCCCCCCCTCCTTTTTTTTTTTTGCTGAAACAACAGTGAAATTTAGAGTATTAGTTTATACATGTAATTTTGCATCATGTTTTGTTCCCTTTATATATGTTTAGGAGTTAAACTATGTCCATGGATTACATGCGGTGAAATTATGTTAATTTCATGCTATAATGGTTTTAAATTACATTCATTTCTAATCTGAATTGCTGAAGTTCTTTTATTTTTTTAAGCAAATTAATTCTAGGATATATACTTGGTCCTCTAATTTCTTGTACGTGGAAGTGGTATCAATGTGGTTCAATTTAATGTTGTCATGGAGATATAAAAGAATAGAATTCATGTAGCGGATCCCAACTAACCAGAAAAAGTTTATTTGTTATTGTTGACTACAATATATTTAGTGAAAAAAAAAAAAAAAAAAAAAAAATTTATGTGAACAACACAAAAATGAGGGCAATCCCTACCAAGTCAAATAGAACAAGACAGACATTTAGAGCAACGAAAGGGTATTAGCATGTGTCAAGAAAAACAAAGTAATTTGCCTACAATTGATTAAACAAATTCAGAAAATGACAACCGCCCAAGAAATAGATATATATGAGATGAACATTGAGCTCACAAATAATGTATCAAGCCTCGAGCATTTATGGAGATTATGTTCTAGAAAGGACAATTTATGGGTGGCTTGTACTTACAGGTACCTTATTAAGGCTAAGAGCATTTGGACTGTACGTCAAAGCTTCCTCACTAAGCCTAGGCTTTTGGAGAAGACTTCTCAAGCTAAGAAGTATGGCTAGGGGACTAGTAAGGCACAAATTGGGGTCTGGAGATTGCACAAGCATGTGGTTAGACTACTTACTACCAAATGGTCCTATCTCATTTCAACTAAGACCCACTTATATGGAAAATTTTCAACTTGGTCCGGCCTCAAGTCAAAGTTGATAGCCTAATTTTCAATAAACAGTGGGAAATTCCAAACACATTACATCATGTTCCATTCTTCCGAACCAATCCTTCATCACACAACTTCAGAATATCCCGGCCTCCCCCATCAAATGATAATGATCAAGTAGAATGGTTACCAAGTGCATCCAAAGATTACTCACACAATGGAGTATTTCACTCCTCCTTCACTAGTTTCAAGTAGAATGGTTACCAAGTGCATCCAAAGATTACTCACACAATGGAGTATTTCACTCCTCCTGCACTAGTATTCAAGTGCCTGGGATCACATCATTTGGTTCAAACACCACATTCCAAAGCA
>JAOTQH010264159.1:0-11064 GCA_025631255.1 Cornus kousa | reverse complement strand
GTCCTCCTGAGTTCGAAAACCTAAAAATGGAGAGATGAACTAAAATATATTTGTAAGAGTTTTAAACTAAAAGAAATATTCAAAATGACCCTCATAACACGGGTGACACCCATATTGAGACTATCACTACTCACTTGTTAAATAAGAATGAATATAGGATGAATTAATTGTTGGGACTCACTATTGATACATAATATTGGCTTTTTCCTAGGGGCTTGCCTATGAATATTCGATATCCTAGTTGGATTTCTTTGTTTGTAGCTAAATGGTTATTACTTGTTTGTGAAGTGAATTGTTATGGAAAAGTAGTAATGGAAGTTTATGGAAACTCGGGACTAAATGAGTAATTGTACCGCTTGCATTATTTGTTTGAAAATGTGGCTGCCCATTCATCTTCAAATTCATTTATTTTTCTTCATATTTAAGATATATTTTGATTTATAGATGGATAATATTGTTTGCTATATAGCGAATCTTCTTTTTATTTTTATTTTTATTTTGTCCCTTATCTACTTGAATTGCCCAAAATTGAGGCAAAAGTATTTCTTGCACTTTACCTTCAATTAAGCAGCAAATTTCAGTTTTCTTAAGATGTCCAATCATCAAACATTAAATCTTTCAACTTCAACTTCATTTATTTTTCTTCATATTTTACATGACCAACGAGGAATAAAATTGGAAGGACTTTGCATCGAGCAAAAGGGTACTCTGGTTGTATGTTGAAGCCATCAACGGACCGTGCATTGTCAATGATTGAATGCGACTCAGCTTGTTTGTTTAGTGAATTATCAATAATCTTATTGGGTTGTTTATTTTTTATTTTTTGAAAAGAAAAATAAAAGTAAGAATCAGCCCTCTTCGCATTTTATTGTTGTAAATTTTATGATCTTTCATGAATTAAGATGGAAGGTTGCGTGTTTTAAACTAAGTCGTACAGAGCGGGAGTGAAAGCGAAAGCACGAAAGCGTCAAAGTATAAATTTTTTAGAGCGGGAGTGTCTTCAGAGCGTCTATATATTAGAACTTTTGAATATAGTATGGTTGGATTGCACCTTTTTGGTCATCAAGAATTGAAAATTGCAGCAAACCTTCCATGTGCTTCATTACACTCTGAATTGCCTTCATATAATTTTTTTGGAATACATAGAAGATTACCTTGTTAATAGAGCTTACTAATATGGAGTTGTAAAAACATAAATAAATAAATAAAAAATAAAATAAAATGAAGAAGAAGAAGAAGAAGAAGAAGAAAGAATAAGAATAAGAAGAATTAAGATTATGATTTTTTTTTTAACTTGACAATGGTCAGTGGGGTTAGGAAGGGAAAATGATGTTGGGGGTTTTGAACACGAGCCAAAGGTCCCAAACAACACTCGCACTACCGTTGGGTTAGCACCGCATCCGCATTAAGATTGTGATTCAATAATTACATTTTGCTACTTAATAACATTGTAAATGGTATGTTTTGTCACTTGCACAATTTTACTTGTTAGTTGATTTATGACCTTTATATATATATATATATATATATATTTGATGTTTTATGTTTACATGGACATTGATAGTGAAGTAATAATGAGATTGTTAATAAAGGTGCCACGACACCCACTCGTGTGGCACCATTTCTGGAAAAATGACACACCTAGCTAGTATTTATTTGGCGTGTCTCTGAAAGGACCAAGTGATCTCAAGTTACTTGTTGTGGAGGGAAAAACCCCACCAATCACAACACGCCACATGGCAGCAAAAGATTAGCTCGCTATTAAACTAAGAGCATCCATAGGCCACTAACGGTTGGAGGCCCAACAATAAGAGCCATATGCGCATGCTAGTTTAGGAAGCTCCACTTAATTTAAAGACCGAATGGATAGCCCAGTCCCATAAATCCATAACGCTCACCAAAATGATGTGCACATGACCAGTACCTATAAATACCCACATCTGGGAATAAAAGCCAAGAAACGGCTCCATGTAAATCTCTGAAAAAAGCTATAAATAAGGCCTAAATGAGAATGGAAAGGATCATCGAATTCTATTGAGAATACTTCCTCTATTGTTTAATTCATTTAAGCTCATTCTTGTTCTTGATTTTTATATTAATATTTTCTTTAAGTGTTCGGGTGTAAAAATTTACACCTACACTTGTCCTATAACTAAATTTACTGAACAAGGAAGGGGTCGTTACCCTTCACTTTCCTGTGGATGCGCCCCTCTCCAGTCCGATGGGCCCCTCTTCTTTTTTTCCTTTCGAGGTTTCCTCTTACAGATAGAGCCTCGTGCATTTTTAGGCCCTCACCTTGAGCCCCTTTAACTACAGAAGCTTTGAGGTATAGGATCGAGATGGAGCCTAGCGGGACCGAGATGGCAGGACCCCGAGGAAGGCTCTTTCCCCTCTATTCAGTTGTGGGAATCTGAGTATCAGTGGTTAGGTGGCTGAATTCCAAGGAATCATCTCACCTCAAGGTCTACACAAGGGGGATAGAATGTTTAATACTCAATAGTTGAACTCGAGAATAGAGACCATATAATATTATATATATATATATATATATATCTCACAGAATGACCATTGGATAAAGAATGAGTTACCCTCGTTACCAAGGGTCCTTACCTAGGTAAAGCGCCCATTGGATAAAGAAGGAGTTAACTCTTATGACTAAGGTCCTTACCTAAATGAAAGTAGTATAAATAAGACTAAACTTTCACTATTTAGGGAGGTTGGAATACATATACACCACCACAACCATAACCATAGAGAATGATCTTCTAGGGCTTGAGCTACCATAGGGTGTTAAATAAATCTGCCTTCTCTCTCTCAATCTCCTCTACGGAGAATCCCTTGTGCTAGCTTGGAGCTCCACTCAGCCTCTGATCACAGCATTCCTGACATACGTGGAACAATCTCTTCACATCATCACGAACTACCATTAAAATTTTGGCAATTCCGCTGGGGAGGAGTATTTCATCAATGTCGATCGAACTTGCAAGAGATTGGCCCTCTATAGATATGGAAGAAGTCTTCTATGAATCTACTATTTTATAATTGGTGATTTCACTCTTAACTCATTTTCTGGTTGCTTACTCTAGTTTCAAACTGACATGCTCGTCCTTAAAATTTTATTTCATCTATACTGATATAACATGTTTTGTCATTTTACATTCACTGATATCATATGCATGTCATAACTCTTGCACTGTTCTATATCTTTAAAAACTCATTTTCTTTTATTTTATTGTTTGTTCATGCCCGATTCATCAACTGTTTCAGGCACACTATCTGTTTAAAGAATTTTTTTATTTAAATTACTTTATTTTAAGGCATACAGGCATAAGCTCCTCAAGCTTTCGAGTGTTTTATCATGTTAACTTCACCTCGTATAAAAGCATTTCATATGTCTGTACCTTGTTTCTTCTTTATGCTACATTTTTTATCTACCCATCACTCGAGAGTGGAGACTCAAACAGACCTACTCCTAACTTTTGATCATTTTGACACATGTGATGAGCGCTGAATATTTGCATATTCGAGCCCCTAAATATACGTATGTTAAGGCCTAAAGTGATACTTCTATCCATAGTTAGACTGATTTATGTTTAATTTGTGTTTATAAGTACTTTCCCAGATAAATGGTTAAAACCAGGACATTATGATGATATCGAAGCTTAGAAAGTCGTTGCCGGTCTTTCAGAGTAAGCTGAGAGCTTAAACGGTGAAGTTTGAAGAAATTCAAGCCCTAAAGCTCGAGCCTAAGTGTTGAGGCTCGAGCATCACGACAAAGAAAAGAAAAAAAGTCAACAAGGTATTAAAGCTCGAGCCTTGAACCTTGGTGCTCGAGCCCCAACTTAAGGTGCTTGAGCCTTACCTTAGGGTGCTCGAGCCTTGACTCTTAAGCTCGAGTATGAGGCATCAGAAGTTGAAGAGTTGATTTTAATTAAAAGGCTATACTCCCAGGTCTCGTGCCTCACCTCTAGGATCGAGCACTATTACTTGAGGCTCGAGCCTTAAGTCCCAAATGATTGAGCCTAGTACCTAGTGCTCGAGCCCATGAAGCTTGGATCGAGCAATGTTAAAAGATTTCAATCCCAAAAATATTTAATTGTTGAAGAAAAAGACGCTTCAAAAAATAGTTGAAAAAAATTGGCTAAGTGTCAAAGTGAAGATCGAGCACCAATGCTTGGAGCTCGAGCATTAATCGAGAAAAGGTCGAGCCTTGTTCCTGAAGCTCGAGCTTTAACCTTAAAGCTCGAGCCTCTGTTCCTAAAGCTCGAGCCTTCTATGATATGTCAGATTTAAAGTACGGGATTGTTTTCTTTATCAGCCGTATCTCATTCCAGATGAGCCAGAAGACCTAAAAGCCCACCAAATCCTTATTTTCTTCTATAAAAGAAGGTCTAAACCTTGATAGAGGAGGTCCAAAATTTTAAGTCCTTTTTACAGTATGATTCAGAAGGCTGGTAGCGTAGTGACTTTTAGGGTTTCTACAACCTTAGAAGTGAAGATCCTGAGAAGAGAAGCGTCGTCTGTGACGATGGAGACAACTCTAATACAAATGATATTCGACATCATCATGAGTAGCTAATTCCTCTCTTAGGGCACTGGTGTAACCCAATCTAGTATTATGGTTTAATTGTTCTTAACTCTGGGATTATTTCAATATATATTATGTTTTGATTATATGACTATGAGCAATTGAGACAACTCAATTTGTTTTCATGTTTTAATAGATTACAAACTGTTATTACCTTGGTTTAGATATAATTGTTTATTTCTATTCTCAACCGATCTTACTATATGGTATCTGGCAGAGCCCTGCCAGACATGAGAATAGAGGTCATATAATGGTGTTTCAACATTTTTTATAAAAGAATTTTTTCATAGTCTATGCTTAGGAAAGATGGATTATTTACAAAGTAGTTAGATTAGTTAAAGTAGTTAGCGTAGGTAGGTGGATAATCAATGCTAACCTCAGATAGGTTATAGTTAACTATTTTATAAAAACATCTTTCTTTAAAACCCGAATTGAACAAATGTTATTGAGTTCACTTCATTTGAAAACATAATTGGTTAAATTCCTAGAGTTGATATAACTGACCATAGTACATGATTGTGGTGAAGTCAAAGCCCTAAGATCTCTTTCTCTGATCACTCTAGTTTAATTTAGCTTAATTTAGTTTACTCTTAGTAGTTTATAATCGTGACAACAAATCTAATAATTCAACCAGTTACCTATGAACCATAAAGAATTAATTGAAGCTAAACACAAAACCTCATCTCCCTGTGGGTTCGACATCCTCTTTACATCGAGCTATCCTATACGAAATCATTCTATTGTAAGTGGTAAAATTAGACACATTAAATTTTTGGCGCCATTACCGGGGAGATTAGTTTTTAGTTTAGTTTTTAATTAGTTTTTTTAGGTTTACCTGTCGTCGGACTTTCTAATATCTCACCTTAATTCTTTTTCTTTTCAGGTACAGAGTTAACAGAGAGGACAAAGATGCTTAAGGGATAAAATGCTTCAGTTTATTAAACCTTTTATGAGTTCTTATTGTTTTTTGTTACTTGGAATATTTTATTTTTGCTTCTATTAGGATTAGTGGAACCAGTGCATGTTAACTCGCCAAACTTGGTCAAAGCCTTTAGTGCATGATCCTGAAATTGAAAAAACTCTTAGTCAATTAAGAAAGCTTAAAAGACATTTGAATTCTATAAGTAGTTCTTCTGATAATATGGTTGATAATCGTAATGCACCGGGTAATAATGGTAATCTTAATGGAGAACAGGTTCCACCTGTTCCTCCTCTACAACCACAATTGAGGGATCATTTTATTCCTACTACATACAATTCCCCTTCATGCTTTGTTTTTCCAGATGCTGATGCAACCCATTTTGAGATCAACCCTGCTATGATCCAAATGCTTCTGACCTTCCATGGGTTTGCAACAGAGGATACTTATAAGCACTTGGATGTATTCTTAGAATTGTGTTCAACTACCAAGTTGAATACTCTATCCAACGATTCATTCAGAATGCGTCTTTTCCAATTCTCTCTCAAGGATAAAGAAAGAACTTGGTTGCAGTCCCTTCCAATAAATTTCATATCTACATAGGACATATTGTAATAGGAGTTCTTGAAGAAGTACTACACTGTGGGTAAAACCACACAAATGAGAAGAGAAATCATGTCATTTTCCCAAATCCTAGGAGAACAGCTTCATGATGCATGGGAAAGATATAATGATCTTCTAAGAAAGTGTCCACACTATGATATTTCTCAATGGCACTTAATATAGATTTTCTATGATGGTTTTACTGACTCTTATAGAAACATGGTTAATGCTTCTAGTAATGGAGCTTTTCTGCGTAAGAGTTCGGCTGATGCTTGGGAACTGTTTGAGGCCCTAAGTGAAAACTCAGTGTAACATGCTTTTTCCTCTAGGTCTAGGTCTTCACCTGGAATGTATAAAGTTGAAAAACTTTATGAGGTAGATAAATATAGTAAGTTAGCCGCTCAAATAGAAGCCTTGAACCGTAGGTTCGACCAAATCTTATCATCTGGCTTCACTCCTGTTGCTAATCCATAAACTGCCTTACCCAAGGAAGTTTGTTTAATTTGTGTTAATCCCAATCATTTTGTTAACACTTACCTTATATTGGGACAATCATCTGAGATCCCACAGGAGCAAGTGAATGTTGCATTCTCTAGACCAGCTTACAATCCATATTCTTCTACATATAATCCTGGATGGAGAGATCATCCCAATCTATCATGGCGTAATCAAAATTAGGGAACCATTATTCCATAATCATATAGGCAGTGTCAAAATTCATCAAATCCTATGCCACAAAATAATTCTTTTAACCAATCTGGTATTTACCGTTCATCTCAGTTTAGAAATCAACCCACTCAAGCTCCTAATCTTCCACCTCCTATTAGAAATTCTGCTTTTGAGGAACAAATACTTAATGTTCTTGTTGATCTTAAAGCCAATACCCAACTTCTTAATTCTTATTCTCAAGCCATAGCAAGGCTAGAGGCACAAGTTAGGCAAATAACGAGTACTTTATCTCGAAGAAAGAATGAAAAGCTGCCTAGTCTACCAATAACTTACCTGTAAGGGCAGACTTATATGATTGATGAACCCAATTCCTTAGGTATTCATTAAGAGCAAGTTCAGGTTATCACTACAATGAGGAGTGGTAGAGTGGTTGATAATCAAGTTGAGAAAGGATAGAAAGAGAAAGGCTTAGTGTTCCCATTGTTCCTATCATTCCTAATCCACATCCCAAGGATGTTTCCTCAAACTCTATTCCACAATCCATAAGAGGAGTTGAAGGTGGAGTCACTTCTTTATTTGTTCTTAACCCTGCGACAGCTTATGAGCCAAAAGTGCCTTATCCTAATCGTCTCAAGGAACCCTCTCACTTTGGTAAACAAGGGGAGAAAATTCAAGATATAATGAAGGTCTTTAAATAGGTCAAAATTAATCTTCCTCCACTTGATGCTATAAAGCAAATTCCAGCCAACTCTAAATTTTTAAAGGACTTGGGCACTCTTAAAATAAAATCCAAAAGCCAAGTTCCTAAGAAAGTTTATCTCACCGAGCAAGTTAGTGTTATTCTTTAGTTTAACACTCCTCTAAAGGTCAAAGATCCTAGCTCTCCTACAATTTCTTGCATCATTGGAAATAATGTGATAGAGCAGCACTTCTTAATCTTGGAGCAAGTGTAAATCTTATTCCTTACTCGGTGTATAAGAAATTAGGTTTGGGAGAGTTAAAACCTACGTCAATTGTTCTACAGCTTGCTGACCATTCTGCAAGATAACCATGAGGTATTGTTGAAGATGTACTCATAAAAGTGGAAAAGTTTTATTTTTTAGTTAATTTCTTAGTTCTTGATACAGAACCGATCCACAATTCCAAAAAGTATATTCCAGTCATTCTTGGGCGACCTTTTCTAGACATAGCGAATACTTGCATTAACTGTAAGATTGAAGCCATGGATTTATCTTTTGGAAATATGAAAGTCAAGCTAAACATCTTCAATGCTATTCATCATCCCCATGATGATAGTGAATGCTTTTTCCTTGATGTTATTGATGAGTTATTTGAGGAATCACTCCCAACTATTTTATCCAAGGATCCTTTAGAAGCTTGTCTGAATCACTTTAATTATAAAGATTTCGATATCGATTCTTCAATAGCTGAAGTGAATTCTTTGCTCGATTCTACTCCTATCACAGATTTTCCTCCATGAAAATCCAGATTAGAGCCTCTTCCATCACTTTCTAGAACTTTGCCTATTCCTTCATTAGAGTCTCCACCTAAGCTTGAGCTTAAACCACTACCGGAAAGCTTAAGTATGTTTTCTTGGGTTTAAATGACACCCTCCCGATGATCATTTCTTCCAATCTTACAAGTTCCCAAGAAAGTAGTCTCTTAAAAGTTCTTAAGAAAAATAAAGAGGTTATTGGGTAGAGTGTGTCTGATTTGAAAGGAATTAGTCCCACAATTTGCATGCATTAGATTTATTTGGAGGAGGATTCTCGAACATCTCGGGAACTCCAATGAAGATTGAATCCTAATATGAAGGAGGTAGTTTGGAAGGAAGTTGTGAAGTTGTTAGATGTAGGAATAATCTGCCCCATCTCAGATAGCAAGTGGGTGAGTCCTACTCAGGTAGTACCTAAAAAGATAGGTATTACAGTAGTTGAGAATTTCGAGGGAGAATTAGTTCCACAGCGCACCACCACTGGTTGGCGTGTGTGTATTGATTACCAGAAACTCAACTCTGCTACTAGAAAAAATCATTTTCCACTTACATTCATTGATTAAATTCTAGAGCGATTGGCTAGCCAGAGCTATTGTTGCTTTTTAGATGGATATTCTAGCTATAATAAGGTAGCCAATGATCTTAAGGATCAAGAGAAAACTACTTTCACTTGTCTATTTGGTACATTTGCATATAGACGGATGCTTTTCGGATTATGTAATGCGCTAGTAACATTCCAGAGGTGTATGATGTCTATCTTTTCGGATATGGTTGAAAATTTTCTTGAAGTCTTTATGGATGACTTTTCTGTTTTCAGTTCCACATTTGAAAACTATCTCCAAAATCTTTCCCTAGTGCTTAAGTGTTGTAGGGAAACCAATCTTATTCTTAATTGGGAAAAGAGCCATTTTATGGTTCAAGAGGGCATTGTGTTAAGCCATATCATTTCAGAAAGAGGTATTGAAGTTGATAGAGCTAGAGTAGATTTGATCTCTAAATTTCATCCTCCTACCTCCATAAGGGGAGTGCAATCATTTCTTGGGCACGCCGGGTTATATCGACGCTTCATTAAAGATTTTAGCAAAATTTCTTGTCCTTTGTGTAATTTACTTGCAAAGGACACTCCTATTATCTTTGATGAATCATGTTTAGAAGCTTTTCAAAAGCTTCGCTCTCTTCTTTCTTCAGCTCCTATTATGAATCCTCCGGACTGGGCTCTTCCATTTGAGATTATGTGTGACGTATCTGATTATGCTATGGGTGCTGTCTTAGGACAACAAGTAGATAAACTTCCTTATGTTATCTACTATCCGAGCAAAACTCTTTCAGATGCAGAATTAAATTATACCACTACTGAAAAAGAGTTGCTTGCAGTTATATTTGCTTTGGATAAATTCAGATCATATCTGTTAGGTTCCAAAGTCATAGTCTATTTTGATCATTCTGCTTTGAAACATCTTCTTTCCAAAAAGGAAACCAAGCCCCATTTGATTCGATGGATCCTCTTGGTTCAAGAGTTTGATTATGAAATTTAAGATAAGAAAAGGGTCAAAGAATGTTGTAGCTGACCATCTTCTAGAATTCTAATTAAGGATACCTCAACTTCACTTCAAGTTGGTGATTCCTTTTCGGATGAACAACTGTTTGAGGTTTCTTATAAGGATTTGTCTTGGTTTACTGATATTATGAATTACCTCGTAATAGGCAAAATTCTTTTGTCTTGGTCAAATCAGGAAAATGATTGATTCTTCTCCCAAATTAGGATGTATTATTGGGAAGACCCTCAACTTTTCAAGTATTATACTGGTCAAGTCATTCATAGATGTGTTCCTGAGAGTGAGTTTCATAGTATTTTGACCTTCTATTATAGTCTGGCATGTGGAGGTCATTTCAGTGCAAAGAAAACTACAGCTAAAATTCTTTAGTGTGGTTATACCTTAGATATCAGCTGTTAGGATCAATTTCCAGAAGGAACATGATGCTCTAAACCTAAATATTAATTATTGAGGTTTTTGATGTTTGGGGTATTAATTTTATGGGTCCATTTGTTCTGTCTAATAAAAGTGAATACATTCTGGTGGCTATTGACTATGTGTCTAAATGGGTCATAGCAGTAGCTACTAAAATCGCCGATCACGCAGTCGTGGTTGAGTTCATTCAAACGAACATCTTTAGTCAGTTTGGTATGCCACAAGCTATTATTAGTGATGGGGGTGCTCATTTCTATAACAGGTATTTTCGTACTTTGGTACAAAGATACTCTATCACTCATAAAGTTGCTTCTGGCTATCATTCCCAAACAAGTGGCCAAGTTGAAATATCCAATCACGAAATTAAAAGAATCCTTGAGAAAATGGTTAAGCTAGATCATAAAGATTGGTCTTTTAGACTAAATGATGCTTTATGGGCTTACTGAACAGCTTATAAGACTCCGATTAATATGTCGCCTTACCGTCTAGTCTATTATAAAGTGTATTATCTTCCTGTAGAATTAGAACATAGAGCTTTCTGGGCCATAAAAAAGTTCAATTTTGATATGACATCTGCTGGTTCTTGTAGGAAGCTCCAACTAACTGAGCTTAAAGAATTACGTAATGATGCTTATGAGAGTGCTAAGGTTTACAAATCAAAGACTAAGGTATTTTATGACAAGCATATCTTGCGTAAGACTTTTGAGCCTGGCAGAAGGTTTGGTTATTTAATTGTGACGACCCTGGTTTTTAAACCAGCGTGTCCTGTGATGACCCGAACTGGATCCAAGATGCGGAAGCTAAAAACAAGACAACGGTC
>JAOTQH010264138.1:0-11064 GCA_025631255.1 Cornus kousa | reverse complement strand
TGATATGTCGATATGGGCTCCCCGAGGCAATTATCTCAGACAATGCTAAAAATCTCAAGAATGATCTTATCGAATCTATATGCAATCAATTCAAAATCACCAAACATCACTCAGTCATATATCGCCCACAGATGAATGAAGCAGTGGAAGCAGCCAATAAAAACATCAAGCGAATCTTAAGGAAAATGACTGACACACACCAGGATTGGCATGAGAAATTGCCATTTGCACTCATGGCTTACCGCACCTCAGTTCGCACATCAACTGAGGCAACCCCTTATTCCTTCGTATATGGAATGGAGGCAGTGTTGCCAATAGAAGTAGAAATACCTTCCTTACTCATCTTAATGGAGACAGAGTTAGAAGAAGCAGATTGGGTCCGAGCTCGGTATGACCAGCTATGTCTGATAGATGAGAAGTGACTCAGAGCAATTTGTCATGGTCAATGTTATCAACATCGCATTGCTAATGCTTACAATAAAAAGGTTAGACCTCGTCATTTCAAAAAAGGTGACCTCGTTCTCAAGAAAATCCTCACATGTCAAGATGAAGCAAAAGGCAAGTTCACCCCTAACTATGAAGGGCCCTTTGTGGTCAAGAAAGTTCTCTCTGGAGGTACTCTTATCCTAACCGAGATGGATGGGGAAGAGTTCCCCCAACCTCTTAATTCTGATTCTGTCAAACATTATTATGCATAATTTGTTACGTTTGGCTAGTATAACGGATGGCCTTCCTTCTGTTCTTACTAATCCTCTCTCAAATGTGTCCCTTTTCAAACAAAAAAACAACAAAAAGAAAAGAAAAAAATGAGTCTACGCCCTTTTTATGCTAGGGAAATACTTATTACCTATTTTTTTCAACCTCTCAAAGTCCATCCTGACTAGCCAAAGTTTCAATATTATGCTCTCTCTCTCTCCCTCTCTCTCTCTCTCTCTATATATATATAATAAAATAAAAATAAAAAAAGGCCGAACTCGGTGAAAACCCTTTTCAGGGAACTGAGAGTAAAAAAGTGTTAAAAGCGGACTTGGTGAAAACCAAGAATGGGTGCCAAAGGTAAAAATGCAACCAGTCTCGGTGAAAACCCTTCTAAAGGCACTGAAAGCAAAAGTAGTAGACCAGACTTAGTGAAAACCTGAAAGGGCATTAAGTGCAATAGTATGGTCATAAAAAAATAAAAATAAATAAAAAATAAAAATAAAAAAACTTGACAAGACCTGAAATACGTTTGACTTAATTCTCACCTTAGTGAGATACGTAGGCAGCCCATGTCATAATTGGATTCGATTATATCTTTTCAGCACTTCGAAGCGTTGGTCAACTCTTTACCATGAACCTTGTTATTCTATAGGTTATTGTGGTATGCTAGGATGGGAAATTCAAGATCATTAGTACATGAAGGAAAGGTCAAGCGACATGTCAAAGTCTAGGGTAAAGGATCGACAAACAACAAACACACATGGAGAACAGTATCTTTTTGTGACATATGACTTAGAAAATAATAATAATAATATATATATATATATATATATACCCAGAAAAATAAATACTTTACTTTATTTTATTTCAAACTCATAAGCAGATTCATACTTGTCATATATGCTAAGCTTATAAGATTCTCAGAACAACTCTAAAATCTCAACTCCTAAATCTCTATATCTATTAAGTGCAGCGTCACCATCGACTTATTGTTCGTCCATACTTTGAAGCTCTAGTACTCGATTCCTCACCTTGTTTATCTTTTGAATTAATTTATCCCGCTCTGCTGTCAAAGAAGTAACCTGGGCTTGTAGCTTATCTTGTTCAGTTTTAAACTTTTTTCTGGTCTCTAATAAAACCCTCGAAAAATCTTGTGTGTCTTGCCTAGTTTTGACCTTGTCCTTGTAATCTTCGGCCATAGGAATAGGCTCTCCAAAAAGTAAACAATCGGGCACAAGGGGAACTCCCCCGATCACTCAATGCAACCACCTATCATAGTCTAAGTCAGTGCCGGTGACATCTAACTCATCAAAGGGAAGCATATTTCTATAGAAATATTTCCTATCCATTCATCCTTTGCCTCACAACATCTCTCCTTGCTGAATGATTCAGAATAATCAAAAACGAAGTGCCCCCAATTTTCCTCATGTGGAATAACTTGTCTCCATCCAAATTGACGAAGTACTCTTGTAGGTACATAAGGGAAAGCACCATACACACCTAGCAGAGGAATGAAGTCTTTTGAAGAACCTTCAATAAATATATCTCGTCAGTTCACCAAACTAAGGCACCACCCGATGTCAAAATGTTGGCGTGAACGTAGAAATTCTCTCTACTACTCAAAGCCATCAGGTAATGAAAGCAATGCCATGCGTGCCCTATGGGAAGGTATTACGTCTGTCTTAAACCAGATGTGAGGAACTACATAATTCATGGGGAATAAATGTTCCAAGACCCATATCTGCAAAAGGGCAGAACACCCAGCAAAAAAAGAATCTCGACCAAGACGACATCTAGTCAAAGAACGCAAAATCTCGGCCAAAAGTATTAGAATGTAAGATTTCCCAGACAGAATTGCTTTCACAATAGAAAAGAGAGAGCCATCAATTCTTTCATTTGGACGAGGAAATAAAATCTGCCCAAACAAGCACAAGCCGAGCGCTGTGATCCGACCTCGTTTCCAGCCATCAAGGCACACAAAGAATTCTTCTTTGTGGTTTTCAAGGCTAGTTCTGGAAGCAAAATGTTGAAGAAGAAAGTCAAGTGTGCAACTACCATCTTTGCCCAGCTCGATCAGTTCCCTTTTTATACTGATAAGAGAACTCAACAAACAAGCATTCCCTTTTTGGGGAAATAGGTAAGTATCATCACAAACAGGAGAACCGGTGAAGAGAATGCGGTGGGTTTCCTCCAAAGTGGGTAGCATCTCATTCCTACCAAAGCGAAAAATAAAAGCTGAAGGATCCCAGGAGCATATAAGAGCGCGAATGAAATCATTTTTTACCTCAACTAAAGCAAGGGATCGCAGGAAACCAAAGGTAGAATCAAATTCCTTACTCTCTTGTTCATCCAGGTGCTCACACCAACTTACAAGCGAAGGATTAAGGGGAAGAACCAAGCTGTCATTAGAAATCATGTTATTTAGTATAAAGAAAAAAAAGCAAGCCAGGTCAACGGCTTGTTCTTGCTATCGCTGGAATACACTCTAAGAGAATCACATACATATATGTATATATATATATATATATATATGAATATATATAAGTCGATAACTCAGCGCACCACCAAATTAATTTACGGGATAGTCTCCTTATTCAATAGCAACTGAATTTAATTCATTACTTTGATCCAAGAAATCGTCATGTACACGGTTCATTGGATTCGTATAAATCTCTTATCACATACCATATCCTTGTCCCAAGTAGTTGCTTCCTTAACGGACTAATTCTCCATATACTATTATATATATAAAAGGAGAGAGATTGAAGAAAGTTGTTGTCATCAGTAACACTATTATATATATAAAAGGAAGGAGGTTGTAGAAGGTTTTGTCATCAGTGAGGAAAATAGTTTGATAAACCCAATCATCTAAAAATAAAAAAATAACAAGACAAGCAAGCAAATATATATATATATATATATATATTAAATATGATGAGCATGGAGAAGGGCTATGGATATAACAGGAACAAGTAATCCTGGATTGTAGTAGATCAAAGCCAACTTATGATTTGGCAGTATGGGTAACCCTCACATCCACATTATGAAATGCAAGCTAGAGATTTATATTATAAGGAATCTTTTAAAAAAATAAAAAAATTAATGCAACAAGTAAAGGCAAAAATGCGTTTGGGTCTACTTCTTTGTTTAATATTGCAATGCAAAATTACACAAAGAGGGGCAGCTGTAGACACCCCATTTTTCCCTTTTTCATTTTTTTACTAAGGATTGTAGTCTTATTTTTTAAAAAATATATTCACACTAGCAAAAAATAAAAATAGGAAATAAAAATTTTACTAGTTAACCAAATTAGAAAAATAGTAAGAAAATTTGATTAGCTAGATTATAAAATATATGTCAATTTTGAGTCTGGAAAAGTCCCAAGGGGCACCTGGAGTTTTTTTTTGTTTTTCGTAATCAAACTCGTAGGGCTCAATTAAGAAAGGGGGCGAATTCATAATTTTACGTCCTTAACTTGTTCAAATCGGATTAAAACTTGAGAAAAATAGTATAATCGGATTAATAAATGGACTCCGTCATTTTCTCAGGATGGGGTTTATGTGAATTAATAAGTTAAAAAAATAAAATAATATTATTTTAAAATAATAATAATAATAATAAGATAAATTGAAAAAAAAAGGGGTTGAACGTCTCAACATGGGTTTATTTTTTAACGTGGTAGACGTCTCAACATGGTAAGTGTATATATATGTTTTGGCATGAGTATTTGTCTCAACAGGGTAAGTATATATATATATCGTAACAATGATTTTTGCCTCAACAGGGTAAGTATATATATCGTAACAATGATAATAAAATAATAATGACAACATAATAAATAAATAAAAATATAACACAACCAAAATATATATATATATATATGGCAAAAAATAAAATCTTAAAACTAGGTAGCGCGTTGTACATGACGCATATATATAGCAATATTATTATGTTTTAGGTTATGTATTAGTTTGTTATAATAGCTAAGTATTATCTTCTAAGATATATAGAAATAAGAAAAATTCCAAATATATAAGAGCAAGTTAAATTTTAATTTATTTATTTATGTTTTTTTTTTACTTATGATAAATCATATCTCGTAATATTTATACATTTAGGTTATATATTAGTTTGTTATAATATCTAAGTATTATCTTCTAATATAGAAATAAGATAATTCCAGATATATAAGAATAAGTTAAATTTCAATTTATTTATTTATTATTATTATTATTATTTTTTTCTCTTCACTTCTGATAGATCATATCTCGTAATATTAATACATTTAGTTAGATTATATATTAGTTTGTTATAATAGCTAAGTATGATCTTCTAATAGGATAGATAGAAGCAAGATAAATCTCAGATGGAACAAGTTAAATGGGGATTCTTTCATTTCTGTTAGGAGGAGATATCTCTAGAAACTTTAAGTTCTTGTTGGCCACGCTCGGGAACAAGATAAATAGGTCCTCTCTTCCACAAGAAAAGAGGGGAAAAAAAGGAAAGAAAGAGATCGACAGACAAAGAAGAAAGGGACAGAGAAAAATATGCCTCTGGTAATACAGTTCCTTTTTTCTAACCAATAATCTTTAGCCTTGCGGTTGTGGTGATTCTGTTCGTTAGCCCCTTGAGTGGTGGTGGATGCATCCCTAAAGTTGGTACAAGCAGTACTACTCATCAAAAATATCAAAAAAGGTACTTAATCAAGCCATTATATTAAGAGGTATTTATTTATTTTTCTCGTATGAATTAAATGGTTCCTCTTTTCTCTTGCATATATGTCTTGTTAAAGTGTCACACGTTGTCTTCATTTGTCAGACTGAACTAGTCAGGATGTTCAATCTTCATTTTCATATTAATTGTGATTGCATGAAACAAACAGTGCTCATAGTTCTTTTAACGATTATTGCTTGTGAAGAGACACAGTTTCATAGCATTTTTGATTGCTATGGGAGCTGTAACTACTTTGTCGGCAATATGGTTCTTATTGGGAACATAGTTATCATACGACTTTAATCACTATTTTAATTTCAATACATCTTAATGGTAAGTCTTAATCATTTTTGCTTAGATTGGGACTCTACTTATTTCACTTTTTATTGTATTCTTTAAAGCCGTATTTTTTTTAATTGTAGAGAAATCTTATACTCAAACAGTAAAGCATTTCTAAATAAAAAAAAAATTTACAGGTCTTTTAGTTTGTTCATGAACCATGCTTTTTTATAAATGAAATAGGATTATATTTACTAAACAGTCAGATTAGTATTATTTTATAAAAAAAAAAACTAATGTTTTTTTTTTATAAAAAAAAGGTCATCATTTCTTTCAAAAAAAGGAATTTGGTAATTAAACAATCAGGTTTTTTTTTTATTTTTATTCTTTAGAATCATATTATTTAAACAAAAATTCGTAAAAAAAATGGTATTATAAGAAATTATAGTTTTTGAAAACCTCATTGTTTTGCAAGGAAAGTCAAAAATAATATTTTTTGGAAATAATTATCTTTGAATTACATTAGCATTATCTAAAAGTTTATAAAATTAATCCTTAATACTATACTTGCCGGATTGGTTGAAATCAAAGAAAGTGGAAGTAAAATTGGAGCAATCAGTCAATTTCAGAATGGTCAAATTAGACAGGGGCCAGTAATTTTGAGTACCATCTATTCAATTTTATGAATTAAATTAGGTGCAGTAGTGGTAACAGTAGCTATTCTTCATAGCATGCCTTTTCTGATCTAAATTAAGACAACCTGTTGTTAGTTTTGGTTTGCTTGGGAAATTATTAGTTTTGATAATATATTATTATATCATGGTTTGAATTAGTGTTATTATACAGTTTACAACTATGCTTATCTTAAGAATTATGATTCTTATGGAATTCGTTAATAGATAGCACATTTTAAGCACATGCTAATTGGTTGGTAATGGGATCTGTGGCAGCATAACAAATACATTTGTAGGACGTTAGAAGTAGCACTTATGTGAGTACTTGAGTGGCATGTTTTATAAATAATAATAATTTTATTTTTACAAATCTTTTGTTTAGAATCGTATTTTTTTTAAAGAAAGATGTAATTTCTAAAAAATAAAATATTTCCAAACATCACATAATATTTAATATCTCAAGGCTAATAGGAGTCATTATAATTTATGACTTCCTTATAAGGGTTTTGTAAATTCTAAAGGTATAAGGATTTAGGAATTGGTTTTCAAAAATGCCTGAGTATAACTTTTAAAAATCTCAGTTTCACAACCTTAGTGTTAATTGGAATTTTTAGAGGTAGTAAACCGCAACCTTAGTGTTAATTAGGTTGAAACTAGAGAGTATCTTAAATCCTAAAGCTGGCAGTCTTAAAACAAAAAGTTGTAGCATCAACATCTAGTATAGGATATCAAATTTCACTAAATATGTGGTTAGAGATTCATACCTTTGATTAAATCTTTTAATATTAAATCAAAATATTATTTTATTTTATAGACTCATAAGTCAACTTTACTTTTATTTTATTTTATTTAATTTTTTATTTATTTTTTTTAAAAAAATCATACCTCTTTTCTAAAATAAAAATTCTCTTTAAAGCTGTTACTCAGAATTACTCTTAAAAAAAAACAAACTTATATATGCTAAGTCTTTTAAGAACTAACTCACATGTTCAAAAATATATATGTGTGTGTGTATATATATATGTTAAAAAAAAAAAAACCATAGTTGTATAGGACAGTTTATTTCCCTGTATTCCAATTTCAAGGTTGTAATTTAAGCCTCTAACTGGGGGAGTTTGTAGGAATTTTATTTCTTGTAATATCAATAAGATACAAAAGTTTACATATAAGTAGAAGGCCCATCCTTCAACTTCTACATTTCATGTTTAGAGGAAAACTACCATTAGGGCATGCATTGCATAAAGTAAATATTCTTTAGTAATACTAATTCATTTTACTTTTTCCTTTCTCTTATTCAAAAGGTCAGTAAGTTAACAACACTGCTCCGAAGAAGCAGTTATATTTTATTTTGCAGTCCAATACTTAACAAAGGCCATGCCTTTTGAAAGCAATTAATCCAGCAGGACAAACACTGACCATGGCACTTATCAATACACACAATAGCAAATCATCCCTCCTATGGTTGTTAAAAGACAAGCTTCTCTGGATCCCACTGGTAAAAGGAAGGGTCCCATAGTTCAAGAAGACATGCATGCTCCTAAGCGCGATGATATCAGCCTCAAGATGCATAGACTCGAAGGAGAGGTCAAGTCCATTGAGGGCATTGGTTACCTAAACCGTCGGCTAGTCTCCAATGCAGGCATCATCCAATGGCATTCACAGTATCAGGAAAGCAGGAAACACTAGCAAAATTACCTTCATTCGGAATCAGTATCCTTGCTCAAGAAGAAACTTTGGTAAAAGAAGAAAACCCTGCGACTTTCTCCTAAGCATTTACTTTTATCACAATATTATATATATTCATTATTTGTTTTATAATAAATAAGTTTCGTAATACTTCAATTTTGTAAAAAGGGTTTTATAAAACTCCATTTTTATCTAGTAAAATAACTAGGATATTATATCATTAATATCCCTTATTTGAAAATAAATAAATAAATAAAATAAAATAAAATATAAACTATATTTTCTGGGCTCCTAAGCATTTATTTTTAGCACAGTGTTATGCATATGTTTCATCGTTTTTGTTATCGTAAGTTTCATAAAACTTTAATTTTGATAAATAGCTTTGTAAAGCTCCATCTTTGTTTAGTAAAATAACTGGGATATTATATTTTAATATTTCAGGACACATAAGCATTTAGTTTTACCATAATGCCTATGTTATACTATAATAAGTTTCATAAAACTTCAATTTTGATACTGACATTTGGGAAGCTCCAAATTTTACCTATAAAAATAACACGGATATTATATTATTAATATCCCTCTTTTCAAAAGGGAATGTTGTGATCCTTGGGACGTCATTGTCATCACTCTTGACGAACATGAATCTTGATATAAAGCTTGATTTCCAGTTAATGGGCCTTGACCAAGGAAGACTCAATTGACGCACCTTAAGAAATCATTGACATGAACAGTCACCCAGCCCACCTCCCAAAACCTTTGAAATAGACAAACACCGTTAGTGGATAAATCACAGATTCGATCAAAACAGATATCAATATCAGCCATATACCTATCAAGTGATAACAGAAGAAAATGATCAACTTTCCTACCATCTTATTTGAAGGCAAGACATACATGAAGAATTCAAGAAAAAGCTTATCACATTCAAGCTGCAGACTCAAGATCAAGGCTTTCCTCAATGATCAAAACATTTTTCTCAAGCTGTGGACTTTCAAAATCGAGGCCGTAGACTCTCAAGATCAAGATCATAGTTAATGATCAAAGTACTTTTCTCAAGCCACAGACTTTCAAGATTAAGGCTATCATAGAACTACGCATGACCTGATTCTTGACATAATCAAGATACGTAGGCAGCTTTGGTCGTTCCCTAAGCTCGGTCACCGCAGAAAAAAATATCCATTGAAGGTCAAGATATATACTACTATGTCAAGCTAAAGATCACTCCCTATGTTTGGAAACAACAATCAAGCAAATTTTGCTCATACTAAGATAGTGAGATGCTAATAAGCAAGAGCTTCAATGCCTAGGTGATTATACCCAAAAGGACTAGAGGCCATCATTTCTGATATCCTATACACTATTATCCATTGCTAGCCCCTCGTGCTATAATAAATTTTCATTTCATGACACCCACCGATGATCACACCCCACACTGGGGCAATTTCTAAAGTAATATCACAAATCCAGCTAATCTCATGTTAGTATAGTTGGAAATTTTTATAATTAAGCAATCCGAATTAAAATGAAGAGAGGCCATCATTTCTATTATCCATAGTTCATCATAATTTCCTTTGACAAGCCCATAGAGCTTTGTTACTTTCTTTCTTCATAACCTACCAAGGATCATTACAAGTATGTCATTCTTTCACAAGAAAGTGAAAACAAAAAGAATACAAATGAAGACAAGGTGCCCAAAAGAAGGATCAAGCAAAGGTGCCCAAAATAAAAATCAAACAAAGATGCCCAAAAGGGCAAATCAAGCACCTGGGCCCAGAAGAAAAGTCAAGCTAAACTCCAAAGAAGGGTCAAAGACCAAGATGAAGGATACAAAAGCAAAAACACAAGTTGATGAAAAATGATCCTTGCTCAGTTTACCCCCAATTCACATTAATTTTGGGCCTTCATACATTTTTTTCATCACCTTAAACCTATGGCCATGCTACAACCTATATAAAGTCCTCTCTGATTAATGATGATTGCTTAGTTATAAAATATTTCATCTAGATTAACATGAGAAAACATGGCCAAGCTGGGGCAATTCATTTTTATAGTGATCACGGTTTATGAACCTCATATGGAAATAATATCTTTGAGCCTTAATATCTTTCCTTGGTTACCATATACCTAGACTCCATTAGAGAAAGCTTAGTATAGAGCTTTGACTTTCATTTTGGCTTCTTTCCAATTACCCTATACCATTGACCATAAAAGAGAAAAGTTTCCTCTCACTCTCCTTTTCAAGAATCCGAAATTGTTCTCCATTTTGGTGCTTGGTAGCTTGGATTATAGAGATCCAATTCTCTATTGAGGTAGGGGTGGTACTATGTTTATATTCTAAGTGTTTTATAGTCCTTGTGGTTTAATATATTTTGTATACATGCTTCTAATATGATAGTATTGCATATTATAGGGAAACCCTCACATGTTGACTTAGGGTTTATTGATTAAGCATGTATGTTATGTATAAACCATGTATAGGAGGATTATATGATGTTGTGGGATGATAAAGTCTAGTAATTTCACTTGTGGTAATGAAGTGGAACTCTAGTAGAATTATTGATGTTATATGCAATCTCTATTGATATGAATTGCTATATTGTTGTCATAATAATTCTATGTCCTTGTGAATTACTAATTATAATTATTGAAAGCTTAATGCTATAATATTGATATTTAGTATATGAAGCTTGTTGTCGAGGCATGATTTATGTTGATAAGTTATTGATGTTCTATTATGCATAATATTATGATGAGGACTTGTCATTTGGCATGCCATTCTAGCTTTGGAAACCTAAGACAGGTTTCAAAATACTTGTGCATGGAAGGTGGTTTGTATGCCTTATTATGTATATGTAAGTTTTAAACTTGATATATATTTTGGAATCTCTTGGGACATTGTTAAATTGATGTGGCTAAAGTTTGGCTTTAGTGCAGGAGGTATGAGTTCTCCCCAATTGAGATAGTGCGCACTAGGGTGGTCTTCCCAGTGGGTTAATGCCCGGAATAACCA
>JAOTQH010264127.1:0-11065 GCA_025631255.1 Cornus kousa | reverse complement strand
TCATTGAAGAAAAAGTTTAATTAGACCAATTCACCCCCCCTCTTGGTCTAACAGTTTTTACCCCTAAAAGGCCTGTAGAGAGTCTTTAAGACAATTTACCTTCCTTAGATCATTTAAATATTCTTTTTAACCCTATGAAAGACCAAGCTACCCCCGTTGATCAATTATATGCATTGTTCAAGCTAGAATCACTTAGAACTCAATGTAAAGAACTTGTGATGGACTTTTTGACATTTAAAAGGGTAAACCCTAATTCAAAGGTGGGACCAACAATTTCTCCTTTTTACCTTTGAATGTCAAAACCAAAATATGCTTGAATATCAATAAGGCACTTAAATAATCAACAATGCACCAATACAATAGTAATGAAAGCATACCAAAGGATATACATATCCTTGATTAAGGTATTTTTTCCCCTTTTGACATTGAAAGTCAAAAGGTGAAAGGACTAACAATATTAAGAACTAGAAGGGATTAGGAACAACCCTGAGAAGATCTCTAAGAGTTGAAAACCTCTATGATAGCAATGGCTTGGTTAAGATATCTGTAGGTTGATCTTCTATTGGAAGATACGTAATGTTAATCAGCCCTTTTTGTACCTTGTTTCTAAGAAAATGGTATTTGATATCAATGTTCTTGCTTCTCTAGTGCGAAGTGGGATTCTTTCTAATGGCTATAGCACTTTGATTATCACAGTAGAGCTTTAGAGGACTTGAGAATGGAATGCCAAGTTCTGAAAGAGTTATCTTCATCTAGAGTAATTGTGAATCAGCTTGTGAAACAGCTATATACTCAGCCTCTATAGTGGAAAAAAACACTGTGTCTTACTTCTTACTTAGCCAAGAGACCATGTTTGAGCCAAGAAGATAACAACTTGAAGTACTATTCCTATCAAGTAAAAAACTACCCCAATCTATATTAGAATAGGTTATAATGTTATAAGTGTTGAAATATACACATTTTAGCCCCTAATTTTGGGTATAATAGAACCTTTATCTAGCTTTATTTTCTCATTTTAATCTTAATTTGTTTATTTATGATTTAAGGTTAAAAGGTTTAAACGAGATAAATCCAATGTCTTAAAGCCCTTGGGAAAGTCAGACTAAGTCTTGGCAAGGAGTGGGAGCAAAGGAGGATTAAGCTAAAAATTTGAGATTTGTGATCAATCACGCCTTAAGCATGATCGATCACACGTGTGTAACGACCTGAACCCGGGGTTCAAATCGCCATCGAGGTCCTTACCCGAACCTGAGGTCATCTAAGGGCTTTAAGATCAAATTCAAGGTCAATACATGATACATATGTCATCCTAAGGCTTATAGTACACCATATAGCTAACATCTCATTGGCGTTTGGATAGGTTATATTATGCATTGGCAGTATTTTTAAGCTATGGATCATTGTATCACGTCCTAATAGGTAACTTACGTCTGCGCGCATGATCATTTTTGGGAAAAGCCCTTTTCTTGATGAAATGAGTCTCTCATGGACTCATTTAACATTTTTCTTGTATATTCTAGTTTAAGGGCATTTGGGGGTTTTCCTTTAAAAAATAAATTTCTACCTTGACTTTGACACATAGAAAATGTGATTTTAAGGGGGGTTTTTTCACGGCAATTTTCCAGAAAATGTTGTCTCGGTCTCGGAAATCCCAATTCCATTTCAATTCTTCTATTTTCGTCATTTTTTTTTTCCGAAGTAAAAGGTTCAGCATGCTCAAGGCCTAAAGAAGTTGACTCTTCAACTCAGTTCCTAAAAGAGCTGACTTAGTTCTTAAAGGAGCCAACTGGGTTCATTCACGCCTCATTTTAGTCATTTTTGGTGCTTTCGGCCTAAAGGAGCCGACTCAGTTTGGCTGCCATGATGATCTGTTTTCAAATGGTCATAACTTGCTCATTTTAGATCCAAATTAGGTCATTCTTGAGTCTAAATTCAAGATATTGAAGTCAGCTTTCCAATGGTACCAACCACACACTAAAAATACAACCTTAATGAGATTTATGATGGTTTTAGTGAGTTAGGATCATGGTGTCACTTAGTCGCAAGACTCTACTTTGTTCTACTTTTCATATCTTTGTCATCCAGACTCCGAATCAAGTGATTTTTGAGTCTATCTCTGTTGATTTTTTTGTTTCTTTCCAATGGTGTGCATAGTGGCACCCATTTCATTTTGGAATGATAATTTTGCCCTTGGTCCTTTCGTTAGAGGGTTTTGACACCCTAACTTTGGTTTTACTTCTGCTTAGTCACGGGACTCCTCGGAAGGCCACTTTTGTGTCTTAGGGATGACATACATCTCAATAGACTTGTTTATGTTTAGCTTCCACATTTTGGATCCATTTTGGGTCGTCACAGGACACACTGGGTTTATAAAATCTAGGGTCGTCGTAAGATGACTTTGATGTATTCTACTTAATTAAAGTTTTGAGCTTTAAATGCATGATTGAGATGTGAGATACATGCTAGCAATAATTTTGATCTTTTGAGGTCCATGATACTTAGAATTTAAAAATTACTTGACTTATGAGTTCAACACTCCTTGTATGCCTTTTGGAAGTCATTTTAGGGCAATTTTTTCAAAAATTGACATCTTGCTTGTTTTTGTGGTCCACGTTTTCATGTTTGTGAGATTGCTTTGAGATTCACTAAAAAAGAATGCTAGAGTTGTTTTAATTTGCATAATCATCTTGCTTCATGTGTGAAGGACCATATTTCCTTGCTTCTTGTTGAAATTATGTGAGATTGCTTAGAGACGGTAAAAAAATGGCATACTTGAGGTAGTTTTCTTTCAATGCTTTTTTGGATCGTTGGTGCCTTTTAAGTGCGAAAGAGCTTAATGTTTGTCGGTATCATTTCTAGAAATCCTCATGAGACTTCACTCGTCCACTAGGAGTAACCTAGGGGTTTAAAAGACTTGTTGCATATGCTAAATGCAACCGTGTTCCCTATGAAAGTAGCGTTATCCATTTATTGGTTTCTAGTTCATAGTTATTTAGTTATTCTTCTCTTAGTTTTTATTTTATAATTCATTGCTAGGGACTAGCAATATCTAAGTTTCGAGGTGTGATAAGTGCTCAAATGTTACACATTTTAGCACCTAAGCTAAGGTATTTTAGTTTATTCATCTATCATACTCTCCCGTTTTAGTTCTAATTTATGTTTTTGTCTATTTCAGGTCAATAAGTTTCAAATGGGCTAAAATTGGTCCATAACAGCCTTTTTGGAGTTAAGCATAAAGTTTTGGAAAGTTTTAGAAAAATATAGAATTTCACCACTAGGGGACTTTAGATGGATCGAGAATGTGAGACGACCCTGGATTTTACAAACCCAGTGTGTCTTATGATGACCCGAAATGGATCCAAAATACGGAAGCTAAATAGAAACATGACCTCTAGAGATGTACATCATTCCTAAGACACAAAAGTGGCTTTCTGAGGAGTCTCGAGGCTCAATGGAGGCAAGAAGGAAACAAGGATTCCAAAACCTTACAAGAAATGGACTAAGGGTAAAATGGTTATTTTATCCTAAAATGAGTACTACCATGCACACCATTGGAAAGATAACAAAAAATTAATAAAGATAGACTTAAAAATCACCTGATTCGGAGTACAGACAGAAAAGATTTGAAAATAGAACAAATCGGCGTCCTCCGATTAAGAGATACCACGACCCTATCTCACTAAAACTGTCACAACTTTCACTAAAGTTAGAGTTTTTTTTGTGTAGTTGGTACAATTGGAAATTTAGCTTCAAGTTCTTGAAGTTAGGCTCAATAATGACTTGATTTGGATCAGAAATGAAGGAGATATGACCCTCTGAAGTTGACTCAAGAAATTTGTCCAAGAATTTGAAAAGAAACCAAGCTTTAGGGAGGATTAGCAGGCTGATGGCAAGGATTAGCTGGCCAAAACACCATCATCAGTCACCTGATGGCAAGGACTAGCTGGTCGAAATGCCCTGTCCAAGCCACAAACTCACTGGAAAATGTTTACGAAGGTTATAAGTCGGCTGACGGCTCTTGTCAGTCGACTAACGCATCAGACAACAACAAAACCTGCTGCTGCTAAGTGAGGAAATGATGTTTGGTCCACTCCTAATGCTATATATGCATCCCAAGTGTCCCAAAACAAATTTAAAAACATTCAATTGCTTCATATTTTTATCTACAACATGATAAACCAAAAGAGATGCTTGAATCAACTCCAAAGCATGGATTTTTGCATAAAAACTCATAAATCACCATATGGAAGTTCCAAAACTAAATTTCAAGAGTTTTATGGGATGTGGACATGCACGCAAATGTAAAAAGATATTTAAGACGTGTCCCAACGCTTCACGGCCTCAAAATATCCCCAATATAAAATATGACCTCTCAAACCTCAATTTTGTATAAAATTGCCTAACAAGGAGAAATACAATACCATGGCCTATAAATAAAAATGAAATGGTGTTCAGCCCTTGGCCACACCTTATACATATCAAATGAGTCCCAGTAAGTGTGCTCGTGCACACTTGGCACCACCCGTTTTGAAAATGAACCCTTGAAGGCTCAGATTTTCCTATTTTAGCCTAAAAATGCAATATATGAAACTAAAATGTAAAACCTAAAACAAAATGGTATTTGGCCCTTGGCCACACCTCATACATGGTAAATGAATGCCAAAGAATAATATTCATACACAATGCACACTTCGGTGCAAAAATGACATATTAAAACCCTAGTTTTCATGATTTTCTCATTAAAGGCAAAATTCTACATTTATGAATATACATGGATTTCAAATGAAGTTTGGCCATTGGGCACATATCTTATACATGAAATAAGAGTCAAAAAGTGTACTTAGGCACACATTACAAGTCCAAGGCAAAAATTGACATTTCAACCTAACTATATATTACAACATAAAATGACAAAACGACGCATACTAACACTTGCATGCCCGTTAAAATACATTTAAAGAACTTTAACTCATCGAAACTACCTAGGGACATTGTGCATCCCAAACCGAGGTATCCGTACCTGAAAACAACCTGATAACTTGGGAGTGAGTAAACAAGTTACTAATAGGGAATGAGCATGCATCGACCTAACTTTTTACAATGTTATTACCTTAACATGAAACAATTCAAAAGGATCATGCTACTTAATGTCTATGTCATAAGTGAGACTCAGGGATCATCCTAAGCTACTCATGCAATTGAAATGAACTACGGCATACAAGTACACATGCTCAAGTACATTAAACCGTATTAAAACATGATACACGACATAAAAACGTCATTTTCAAGTACCCTAAATCATATTAAATGCGATAAGCAATATCTAACATACATACACAAGTATTCAATATATATAGAGTACTCATACATCAAGTACACCAACACAAGTATACTAAGCTAAACGAAAGACACATAAGACAAGTATACACGGCACAAGCATACTAATTGAAATTTAAAATCGAGGAGCAAGTATACAAGTTCAAGTATACTAAATAGGATTCAAATATCCAAAGTAAGCATCAATTCTTAAGCTATAAGTAATCCATGTTTAACAACTTGAAATTAATTGCAAAATCAAATAGTGGAAAGACTAGGACATACGGTCGCTAGACTAAGCAAGTACTTTCGGTTAATTATGACCCACAAGGTACCATCTAGTGCGCACTTATGACTTAGAAGACTCTTGTCTCCGTACTAGAGCCAAACCTAAGCCATCACATAATTTATGTCCTCACAATTTTTCAAAATCAATAAGTTCGAAACTTATACAAGATCAAATGCAAGTTACCACATTTCATGCACAAGTAAGGTTGAATCCACACAATTCATGTCCAAGAATTCAAGTCTAAATAGCATATGACATGTCATATCCTCAATATGCAATTTACACACATAGCAAGAATATTTTACAATAATTGATCCATTTTACCATCCTAAGCCACAAGTACTAAATAAGCTACAATTTGGTAAAAAAGCATGCACACAAGTTGTATAAGTTTATAAAACAATCAATACAACTCAAATATAAACCTATGACATCCCGTACCTCAATTTGAGATGAAAATCTCAAATCCCTACCAAAATGAAACCGCTCCGAATCTGACGAAACTTCGGGGTTTTGTCAGGGACAACAAGGTGATCATTAAACCCCATGAGTGTCCTACTAAACTCCTAACTTGTCTTCGAACCTGAACTCAAAAATAGCTAAAACGGAATTCCAATCGGTTGGATTCGAAGGCCTCGTCAAGGCGAACAATAAAGCCTAAGGCACTAGGGTATTTATCAAGAGGGAAGGGCTTCAAAAGATGAGAAGAAGCATGGCAGCCCTTTGGGCTGCTAGGACCGGCCATGGGAGAGAGACAAGAGCTTTTAAAAATTTTGTTTATCACTTTCCTATTATAGAATTCAAAAAGTGCCCCGAACAGGTCCTGCCCGGCTCGGAAAAGTGGAATTTTAGTAGACACGCTCAAATGGTGAAATACCATGAACAAAAGAATTAAAATGAGAAAATATGAACAATAAAAGAAATGGTGTCAAAAACTGAGTCTCAAGCTGAGAGATATGCCCCAAACAAGTTCGGCGGCAACTGGGGCTGAAAACCCGAAAATTGTAGGGTTCAACCGTAAGACAATTCTAAGAGTACACGACTTGTTGAAATGTGAAAATGAATCCTGTACAAGGATTCAAGCTCCAAGGAGACACTTAGCAATTAACTTTCATTAATTGCACAAAGGCCCCTACACAAAAGGATAACTGCACAAGTGGCCCCGAATGAAAATATCTTCAAAAAGATATGTTCTTAAAAACCCCTAAAATAAAATATCTCCAAAAGATATTTATGAAAAACACCCCAAGAAACAAAAATGTTTCTAAAGAACTTTGCATCCTTACCCCTATGGACACTAGGAGCAACTATAATACTTTTTTTACAAAAGTAATGATACGTATTTCATGGAAACCATTTAAGATGAAGATACATGAAGTCAAAAACCAACTCCGAACACGAAAAGTGAGGTCGTGTCAACAAAGTGACAAATGGGGAAAAAGACGAAAAGTGAATAGTGTCAAAAAACGAAAAATGTGAAAATGATGCGATCCTTTAAGGAAGTTGTCAATCTAAGGGAAAGAGTCTCAAAAACTATTTTTGAGCACTCGAGATGACACTAAATGATGAGAAACTGAACTCAGAAAATAAATTTCAGTGAAAAATTATCCGTAAAATCTGAAGAAAAAGGAAAGGAAGGAAATGATCGGGTCATTACAGAATGGCTCCGATCCATCGAAATGCCATGTCAGCAGATAGGATTGCCAACATTGCAATCAAAATATTCTCGATCCATCGAAGCTATTCTCGATCCATCGAGAATATGCTGGCAGCGAGCTGTTTTATTCCCGAGCGCGCCCGATTTCCACCTAACTTTTGGCTACGAGATTAGATATTTTTGGGGTGTATTTTTTGACTTGTTGACTACTCCAATAGGCTTGTATTTAAAAGGAATTAAACCAATAGGCTTGTAGTTTGGATGAACCCCAAGCTTGTAAACTAAACCCTTTCTCTTGACTTTTTGGAGAATTTATCTTATGATTAGTGTTACAGCTTTGTGTATAAAATGAATCTTGGTTCATCTCTATGATTTTTATGATTTAATTCTTCTTATTAATTCTTTAGATTAGTTGCATGTCTATGTGTAATTAATTGAGGATTATATCTCTATGATTCATATGGTTTAATTCTTCAAATTTTTCCTTTTTGTGATTACTTGTTGTCTTATGTGTGATTATTTGGGAATTGATATCTACACTAGATTCTCTATGTTGGTTACATGTCTATGTGTGATTAATTAAGGATCTAGTGATGGCTATACATGGTTTTCATTGAATGGGTTTTGGTGGGGATGTCATTGCGACACCAAAGCTTGCAAGAGTGTTAAGTGAGTGGCCAAGTTTTAAATTTATAAAGTGCCACTACTACCTCTAACTAAAAATATAGCTAGGGCAAGTAGGGATCGTCCCAAGGGATTGGGAGGTCGTATTGCCTTTGAAGGTAGTAGTTGTCAGAGATGGTTTTAAGAGTTTCTTTGGGATTGTAAGTTGAGCTCGCGTGTTGGCTCGTTGAGCGGTTTTGTAACCACCCACCATGTTGTAGGTCTTAAGACGTTTAACGTGGACTGTGTGAAGTGCTGCTGGTTGAACCAACTGTGCATGGGATCCAACAGCTTTCTGGTGGAATGTACTGTGTGGATAAAGTTAGTACAATTTTATGAATTGGGTTTGTTTTGACCAGGGTTGAGTGTTTTCCGTGATATCATATGTGGAAGTAGATGGTTGAATGCCCTGGTAACTTGGATTGAAGGATTTTTTAATTTTTTTCTGATGCGTGTTGTCGTGTGGGTTGACTGAAGTCATCTTTTATGGATTTGGCATCGACTGGTACTATGTTAAGGTTAGAAGGATGACAATCCTATTGATTCTCAAAGGTCAGGACTCAATGGGAATTTTGTTCAGCATAAGGTGTGCCTTTATGCTAGTTTGCGTTAAGAGGGATGTGATCATGTGTGGTTATGGTCACTGTTCGGTCGAGGTTGCGTTGGGTCACAAGCACAGGGTTGCGAGTGACATGGGACGAGGATTCCTCGTGTCAAGGTTATCGGGGTAGCGTGTTGCGTGGGGTACTAGGAGACGTACTCCGTTTTTGTATCCTTTTGTCTTTCTCTTGTGATGTGGGTTGATTTTAGGGAGATTGTAATGTTACCGAATTATTCTATTTTCTATTTTCAGGAATTTATTTAATTTTTCTAGATTATTTTAATCATTGCCTCGTTTTGCGTGTCACGCGGGCCCCTAAGGTCATTTTGGTCTTTTCTTTGAGTCGAGGGTTTTGGAAATTTATTTTAATCATTTTAAGTCAATTGAAAGTGACGGTATCATTTTTAGAATTTTTTATAAGTTAGGACGATTTTCGAACTCGGGAACTTCTCCCAATTTTCTCATTTTAAGTGAGGGGCATTGTAGTCATTTCCTATGTGTATATATATATATATATATATGTATCTATTTTGGTGGGAGATATTTTAGGGACTTTGTTGGTATTACAATGGATGTTGATGGGCAAAAAGGTAACGAACGAAAAAGTTACAAACACACACATGGTGACAAATGGCAAGTCTTGGACCACAAGTCAATTTTGACCAACCATTTCATTTCTCTCTTCCTCCTCTCGACAAAACACAATTCTCTCTCAAAAACCTTCATTTTCTCATTCTATATTTATCTATATGCACTTATTGTCTTCCAAATTTCAAGCTTGCTTTTGGAAAGATTAAAGTGAAATTTTAATGAAGCCATAAGTGAAGGAGTGACGAGCTTGAGAAGAGATTTTAATTGAGACCAATCTTGTAAGGAGCTAGGGATTTTGAAATTAGGGGTTTTCTCCTCGAAGAGGTAAAGTTTGTCTAATTATTAAATTCCTTAGTTGTGGCAGTTGATTGGATGTTTTTTCCCCCTCTTTAACATGTCAATTTAAAGCAAGAATGCATGATTAAATTTCTGGGTTTTGGTATATAACGACCCGAACCCGGAGGCCTGAACCGTTAGCCGGATCCTCACTCGAACCCGAGGTCACCTAGGTCAAACTTGTCATTCCAAGAGTCAAAACGACATCATTACACTTGAATTATACCTTTAGGAGTCTCAAAACACATTCAAATGTTCAGCATGATAAATGCCAGAAGAATAGATGAAGAATGACCAAACAACTTCATTTCGGTCGACCGAAGTGGAGGTTCGGTCGGCTGAAATGAGCTCCCAATTTTGGTCGACAAAAATGCTGTTTCGATCGGCTGAAACCTAAGATCCCGAGAGCATGCAAGTGGTTCGGTCGACCGAAATGGCTCTGCTGAGCCCTGGACCTGCTGGAAAGGTCTCTATCTGTGCTTAATGAAATCTTAACCTACTACGGACCTGTCTTGCAACAAATTTCTGAATTCACGGCAACAAAACACGATATATTATACACTTTAAATGACATTTACAATTTGTCTAAACTTAGCCTCTTTCCTATTTATTTTAACATATTTTCAGAGTCACCAATATACAAGAGAGTTATCAAAAATTATAGTTACATCCCAAAATGAATACATTCATAAGTCACAATTTTACAATAGGATGGGCTAAACTCAAAAAGTAACTGAATAGATTTCTAGACGTCTTCATGCTTGAGAGGGATCGGCGTCTATTGCTTCTTTTCCCGCCCCTGAAAATGTTAAATAAAATGGGGTGAGCAATTTGCTCAGTAGAAGGTGCCTAAGACACACCTCTTACGTCCCCGTGAATCTAAACAGGGAATAAAACAATAAGAATGGGGGTCATACTCTGTCGGGAAAGTATAACATAATAACCAATTTCAGCATACACAATGTGTTGCAATAAAATGCGATGCATGCCGATGTCGCTCCCCATTTTCAACATTCAAATCCATCACTTTCAAACTATTAATATAACTCTCCCTTTAGTGACCCTGCAGTGACATAAGAGAAGGATTGGCTAGTATCCCTGATCCTTGGTACCTCCGCGACGTCATTTTGGGCCCAGCTAGCTCAATCACGCTAGGGCAATTGTGATACCCCTCGAATTCGAGACACGGGTTGATCAGGTACAGGCCTAAATCCGAGGGAATATCAAACAATTAATATGTTATAACGAACACGAAATACAAAGTGAAATAAGAAATAAAAATAATAAGCTGAATTGAATACTAATGAAAATCCTCAAAAATATAATTATTAAAAACCAAACTCCAAAACCTCCAATTATTTAACAACTAGGGGAATCCATTTAGTGGACCCCTAATAACAAATCCTAACATAAAATAAAATAGCTAAAATCAAAACCAAAGCTAATAAGGAAGAAGTCTTACGTAGTCAGTGGAATGGAAGTCTGTATTTACTCTGCACGATTAACCTCTAACTCTGGAACTGTCGAGCACCTGAAAAATAAAGGAGTGGGTCAGGCCCACATGCAAGTCCTGATCTACTACGATCCAAACAGTAATCCAATACGTAGATAC
>JAOTQH010264116.1:0-11066 GCA_025631255.1 Cornus kousa | reverse complement strand
AATTTTTTTTTTTTCCTTGGTGGGTAAAAATGACAAAAAAAATATAATTTTTTTGTATGCTAAAATATGCTTGAATAGGTTTATTAAAAAAAAAAAAAAAAAAAAATCATAAATTTTTAATTTTTAAATTTTTTTTTGGGAAGTAAAAACAGAAGTGGTGGGCCATCAAGTGCTTTGTTCGGAACTCCGAAACTAGTTTGATGTACGATACACGACACAGCCAGCTAAAGCCGGTTTCCAACTCCGAACTCTCTCTCTGCACTGCCCATCTCAGCGACCATGAGACCCCAAAACAAAGTACTTTCTCTCTCTAACTTCTTCGTCTTCTCGTGCTTATGCTTCCTTCTCCTGGTTTCGCCGCCGTTGTTGGCTTTCCAATCCGACGAGCTTCTCGTAGATGACGAAGAGTTTGGCCTCGAAGGGGGTAGATCCCCTGATCTCGATCACACAATCACCCGATCTTCTCCTAATCCTCCACAGCCCACAATTCGGACCCAATCGACCCGGAAGAGGTCGTCGGATACGGACTCGGACTCGAAGATCCAGTTCTCGCTCGAGCACGCCTTCGGAGACTCCGATTTCTCCTCCGCCGGCACATTCTCCGCTCGCCTCAAGACATGGTCTCATGGTGGCCAGGTTTGCCCTCTTTGTTCTCTCTCCTGTTTGGTTGAAATTTCTTTTCATTAAATAAAAGTTGAATTTTTTAAAATATTGTTGTTTTAACCTTTTCTTTTTATTTGTTTTTCAATTTATTTTGGTGTAATATATATGATTTTGGTGTTGATGTTAGTTTGGTTAGTGAGAGAGAACAAAGGAGATGAATAGAAATTGAATCATGAATTTTGTGCCATCTAAAAAGTGGGAAAAAAACCCATATACATGTACATATTACATATATATGTAAGTTTTGGAACCTGTTTAATACTTTAGATAACTTGTAATTTCATATAGTAATGAAAATATGTATTTTATGGTCTCATATAGTAATGAAAATACGTATTTTATGGTCTCATAATTGTTTAGTATTTTTCTGTTAGTGTGATAAAAATGATTGAAATTGTTGTGATATTTTGATTATTTGGAATTTGAAATGTTTTATGTGACCTGTGATTAGTTGTTTACCCATGGTTAAGATGATTTATGAACGCAAGTTTCATAGCTTATAAGAAGACTTCTTGAATCTTATTGTAACTGTTTTTTATTTTTTATTTTATTTATTTATTTATTTGATTATTGTTCTGGATTTTGCCTTTGGTTATTTTTTAATTCAGCAATCTTTGATTGATTGTTGCCTTTTCTGCTGGGTTGACACGACAATTTAACTGTAACAGACTCTCACGAAACTTAGGTTTTCAAGGAATGGTCTTACTGAAACAGAGAAGGAAAAGTTCAAGGTAATTCAGCATCAACAGTCCACCTTTCCCTCTTCTTTTTATTTTGATTTTATGTTAAGAACTAGGCTAAGCATTCTGCAATATTAATGCAACAATCATGCAGAATCTATTGGAAGATGATGACTTCTATAGGATAAGAGTAGCATCCAACGTGGTGAGCTCTCCTGAGAGGGAGTACATAATTTCATCAGTGAAAGCAGTAAGTTTCCAATTAACCTTGTTATATACTGTATTGTGTTAATTTTTGACAAAAAAATATAAGCTTGAAAAAAAATATGCGGACAGACTCACGCTTTTGCTTGCTATACAGACACACACACATAGAGTTATGGTTTTAACTCATAAAATTATCAAAGAAATTGTACAAGTCAGTTGACTGCCAGAGACAGATTTTTGAACCCATGAGCATTAAAATATAACTTCCTATGAAGGTACATCGAATGAAAAATTTCCTGTATAATTTGCTACAAGACAAGTTGAATAACAATGTATAACCTTTATAATTTTATAAGGCTTTCCGCATATTTTCTTTTTAAAAGACAGGTTGAATTGTGATAAATATTTCTTTAAAACTTTATTACACATGGATTGAAATGGCATCACAGTATTATCTTTTCTGCTTCTTACTTTCTCTATATGTAAGAATTGTGCCAATGTTTCCCTACAGACTTATTTTTAATTGCCTAAATAGTAATTTTTCTGGTGATATGGAACCTTGAACCCGTGACCGTGAAGTGCTGAGGTGATATATCCCCATCACGGAGGGTATGAGCAGAATTTGGTTCTATATGTTAGTTTCAAGATCGATTCCCAAAGTTTTGTTTGTATGCCATGAAGTTGTCTGCAATGTCTGGCATTCCTAAAAGGATACTTTTTCAAAGATAATCTGAAAATTTGCACATCTATATTTATTAACGAGATTGCTTAATGATAAGCAGAAAAGTAACTTTTCGGTAGTTCTGGATAAATTTCAGACAATTTTGTAAGGAAGTGGTGGCTAAATAGTAGTTTTTGTGACTTATTCCCTCTGTCCTTTTCTCTCTCTCTCTATATATTTGGCATTTCTATGAGTATGAGTCCCCGTTCTTATTGTTTTTCCATCAAAAAATTTAGTGACATTTATTTCTTTTGTCTCAGGAGTGTATAAGACACTCCTTTACCACCAATTTATATACTTGCATGTTGTGTCATTTTCATTTATCTGTATATTATCAAATTAATTGGTTGAAAATGAATTTATATTCCATTTACTTATAATTTTGTGGATCCTAGCTGCAGCCTGCAGTAAAATATTTTTTTCTTTCCTTTTCTTGGGCTTCGCTCCCCTTTTGAGCGCTTTTATGCAATTTTACTTATAAAAAAGAAAAAAAAGTTTTTTTCTTTCCTACCTTTGTATGTTAGGTATGAAATTGAGTTTTTCTGATATCCTGACGGCCATTTTTGTTTACCTCCAGAGATGTCTTCCACGGGATGGTTTGGACGAGCATTTTGTTATACATATGGTAATATTTGACTCTGCAAATAAGCAATTTTATGCATAGGAAATACTGTATGTCTTACATTCTAGTGGGTATATTTGTTGTACAATCTGCTACTTTACTTAAATTAGTTAAACCACCAGTCACTTAAGTTGGGGGTTAGGCTGTTAGGGCTGTCTTTACTTTCGTCACAGGCATGCATACTATGACCTGCAGGACTCTTCTTTGCATATTAGGCATTTTGACATGATATTGCATTAATTATTTTGTAAGACTTGTTTGAGGCCTAAAGTTTTAAAGGAGCCATTTTACTTAAAAGCAATGTTTACTAGTCTGGTCTGTATCCGGCCCTTTCAAATGAATAAGGTGACTGTCCAAATGGATTTGGATCAATGATGATTGCGTGCTGATGTCACATACTTCTATTGACTAGTATGCAAATAATTTACCTTTTCTTACAGGTGCATCCATGGGTCCTTGTTATAGATGACTATGCCACCTAAGTTTACTTTCTCTTAGTTTATCACTCATGGGTGCTATTAATATTTTTCCCTCACATATTGATTATTAATCCTATTTTTCCTAATTACTCCTGCTATCCATCTGAAAACACTCATTTGAGTTACATGAATGCATTATTCTTGTTTCTTATTTAATGCCCAACATTTTGCACCATATAACATAGCTAGTTCAATAACCGTCGATAGAAATTTTCTTTTAACTTGTTTGGTGTTTGTTTGTCACATAGAATACCACTAGCTTGTCTCTATTTTGCCCACACTGTTCCATTCCCTACTCATTACACCATCATATATCTCTTTGTCTTGTTGTATATCGACCCTAATGATAAAAAAACGTCTATTTTGAATAATCATCTGGTCTTGAGTTGTGACGGATATACTGTCTTCCTCTAATATTTTATTAAAATTACATGACCATGTATTCTATTTTAGTCATACTAACTTTTAGGCCTTTTTCTTCCAAGGCATTTATCCATGTTTTATCCAATAAGGTTATGTCAGCAAAAAACATGCACCATGAAATGTCGTCTTGGAAATCTTTCGTTATTTCATCTAAAACTATTGTAGATATACATGGAATTAACACTAAACCTTGGCGTAATCCTACTATTATAGAAAAATAAGTAGTCTCTCTGCATGTAGTATACTAGTACGGACTTTAGTCCTTGTCTCTCACTATATATATATATTCTTATTCTGAATAAGATTTGTAAGTTTTATAAGGAATTGTTTTCTTTGTAGAGCCCACTAAATTACATCTCTTGGCGCTCTATCATATGTTTTCTCTAAGTCTATAAAAACAGTGTAGATATTTTGTTTACTTCTACACTCTTCTGTTAATTGTCTTATTAAATGGATGGTCTCTATAGTGGATGCACATCACATAAATCCACATTGAAGTTTCTTTTCTTGAATCTTTGTTCGATTGTTCTTTTTCATAATTTCATTGTAACACTCATTAATTCCATACCTTTATAAGTATATGTTATCAGGTCTTACTGTTTTACTTTTACTCATCTTCTTAAGTCCTTCATCTACTTTGCTAAGTATAGTGGCCTAGCGGTACCAGCCTCTTTACTTCCCAAAGGAAAGTCAGGGGTTCAAGTCTCAAAAGAGACAAGTGTGTGTGAGTATCAACTAGGAAAAAAAAATAAAAAATTTCTTTGTCGTAATTTCATTTATCATTCTTAGGTAAGATTCCTTACTAATAAGGTTTTCACTTGTATATTCCTTATTTAGTAATTGTTGAAAGTATTTTTTTTCATCTTTATAATATGCCATTCTCTTTACTACTTTTGTTGTTTCTATATCTTTAATACACCTAACTTTGTCCATATCTCTTAGTAGTCATTTTTCTATTTTTTGCTAACTTCTAGATAGCCTATTCACCCTCTTTTGTACCTAATTCTCATGTAACTCATTTATCCATTTTGTTTAACTTTAGTTACCATCTTTTTAACTTCGCATTTAAGTTTTTTGTATTCTCTTAGATCTTTTTTTTTATAAAAAAAATTAAAATAAAAACTATCATTCTTTAAAAGTTAAAACTCATTCTTTTGTTTTACACAGCCTGTTGTATTTTAAAAAATAAAACTATCATTCCTAAAAAGTTAAAACTCATTCTTTTGTTTTACATAGCCTGTTGTATTTCTACAGTCCATCACCATGTTGTTTTCTTTATAAATTTCTTAACTTTGGCTTCTCCCAAAGTTGCCTTAGCCACTGCCTTTATACAATTTACCGTTTTTATGAGAATATTCCGTGGATCTGCTATCTATGAAAATGAATTTGGGAATCTCTGGTTGACAGAAAAGGGAAGTATCAGGCAAATAATTATTTTCGGGAGGTGATGAAATTGACCATTTGAGTTCTATAATATGTTCTACTATTCCTCCCCAGACTCCGCAGTGGCGGGAGCCTCATGCATTGGGCTAGGTGGATCTGTTATCTATGTTATTCTTGTCGTTATGTACTTTTAAGAGTGATATATATATTTTTAAGCATATTCTATATTTTTTACGGTTCAATATTATGTACTGTTCATTGTACAGGGATTTATGTGAAAAAACTCCATCTCTCGTGTATTTACTTTTCTAATATATTCTTATTTCAGGAAGGTGTTAACATCTTGGCCATTAATTATGGCTCTCCTGGAGCATGCCCATATCCTCGGCAATTGAAACTTGTAAGTCTTAGCCGGTCTCTTATTGTTACCCTCTATTTGTTTATAATTTTTACGATGTTTTTTTTGTTAATTGAGAATGCAAAAGTAAGAGAGATCTTCTTCCTCTTATCTCTTGTTAATATGCTGAAATTATAACATTGCAAAGAGAAGAGGCTAAGCTAATGGCTATTCTTCTCTTGATTGTTACGATTTTTATAACATGGATTGTTTTAATATATATCCTGTTTGCCGTGTAACAAAGCCCTAAGAACATTCTCCAGGAGGAGGAATTATCTGAAAATGCTTCTTTTTTTTTTTGGTGTGGTGCGGTGGGGGGGTTGGATTTGATGTGATTAATATTAGACGTCCAAGCCGAGGAGACTCTACAATCATTATAGTTGATGTCAATGGCAATGATATGGGAAAATATATTAGCATTAAGATTTATATATGTCCCCAGATAGAGCTATATGCAGAAAAGGTGGTTTCAGGCTTTATTTTACATGGTTACTTAAGGGCATAAATCAACAAGGCTGGGTAACACATGCTCTTCCCCACTGGTCACCCTGGCACAAACATGGGTCTATTCTCCAGGAGTTACCCTACTAACAACGGCTATTCCTAAGGTTTAATCATAACTTACGTGATCTTTCCTAATGGGCGACCACACAATGACTAGGCTACTTCCCATGGGTTACCTTTGCGGGATACTTCCTTAATGGAGTCACAAACACCGGGCTTTATTCCCTCTAAGATCACTGTGGCACCAAGTTCATGAGATCTTCACAAACACACACATAATCTCCACAAGCATATCCTATTTACGAGAGATTTCTCACAAATCATTCCTCACAACCAGTGTACGAGATCTTCTCAGAAGTCAGCCCTAACACAGTCTGCGTGCAAGGTTGGCTTTAGTTCAAGTTAAGATACTTTTAGGGTCCCAACTAAATTTTCATTAAATTTCTAAGATCCGATGAGATTTCTAGCAAAACAACCTGAATATTAAGAACTTGTGACAAACAATGGATTTTCCATGCTTTTAAAGTTTTCAGTTAAAAAACTATCTTTGTAAGGGATGAAGTCATAGCATTGTTCTCGGCCAATATTTTTCATTCATAGGTGAACTTTCATTATTTTGGTTGGGCTTTCATAATTTTGGGAAATTTTTAAATGCAAAACTTCACATGATGTATAATTTGAGGAATGAGAGATCAGAGGGTTCCCACAACAATCACATGAATGAGAAATTTAGAAGAAAAAGGAAAGGTAATAACCAGTCATGAAAGTCTGAGAAAAGAGATGCAACAGAAGTTGATGATTAGTCAATTCAATTTCAGAATTGGAAAAAGTTATTCTTCAAATTCAAGATCTTATGGTCCACGTTGAGGGATTGGTAAATAATAAATTACAAATAAAACCTACAACAGGAGCAATAAAAATTCTGATTGGCCTTTTCCACCGGGTGCCCTAGGCAATGCCTAGAGATTGAGCCGCCCTGTGTGCATGAGATCTTCCCAGAAGTCATTTACCCAACTCACATTTACGTTTTGTTTTTTTCTAGCTGGTCACCCTGGCACAGATATGGGTCTATTCTCCAGGAGTCACCTTACAAACAACGGCTATTCCTAAGGTTTAAACATAACTTTTGAGATCTTTCATGATGGGTGACCGCACAATGACTAGGTTACTTCCCATGGGATAGCTTTTGCAGGATACTTCAAATTCAAGATTTTATGGTCCATGTTGAGGGATTGGTAAATATTGAATTACAAATAAAACCTACAACAGGAGCAATAAAAAATCTGATTGGCCTTTTCCACTGGGTGCCCTAGGCAATGCCTAGAGATTGAGCCCCCCTGTGTGCATGAGATCTTCACATTTAGGTTTTGTTTTTTCTAGCTGGTCACCCGGGCACAGACATGGGTCTATTCTCCAGGAGTCACCTTACAAACAACTGCTATTCCTTAGGTTGAAACATAACTTTTGAGATCTTTCCTAATGGGTGACCACACAATGACTAGGTTACTTCCCATGGGGTAGCTTTTGCAGGATACTTCCTTAATGGAGTCGCAAACACCGGGCTATTTTCCCTCTAAGATCACAGTGGGACCAAGTTCATGAGATCTTCACAAACACAGTCTCCATAAGTCCATCCTATTTAGGAGATATTTCTCACAAATCTTTCCTCACAACTAGCGTATGATATTTTCTCAGAGGTCAGCCCTGACACAGTCTGTGTGCAAGGTTGGGTCCTTTTATGAGGTGAACTTGTCTGCATTCTGCTAGATCCCTTCCTCTCAGACCACAAACAGAAACTTGAGTTTGGTTGGTGAGGACAGAGAGAAAGGATGATGTAGTGTCAAACAAGATGTACTAGTTGCGTTACTTGACCACTGATGCAATTTGTTGTCCTTTTATTTCAGCCTGCAAAGTGGGTCTTTAACTCACACACAGTCTTGAAGAACAGCGAGGTGGCACCAAGGTACCGACTTATCCTTTTTCTGTTTTCCATCCTGTAACTTTGTTTATGAATGGTTTAATTATACCAACTATAAACTTTGACAAGACGTAGCTTAATTTGAAAATTTTCGAACTTAATTTTCCTGACCTGAGAAGTATGTGTAGCTGGTTAAGTGGTGCCGCCATGCCCCCTCACCCCATAATCGCCATGTTTTGCGCCCACTGATGATTTAATACACCTGAAGCTCCCCAAATCTAATAAGTCGTAACCTCTTTTGGTGGATTTTATATCGTTTAAATTATTTCGTACCAGTCAAGAAGAAATGTTAAAGATAAGATATTCATCGACTGGAAGGCCCATCTGTTGTTAATCAGATATTTAACTATATTTCTTGCTTGACCATTTAAATAACTATGATATTTATTTTGCATTGTTGGTTAATATATCGAAATTATTGTAAATAGGACTCCAGCATTTGCGGAAGAAATCCTTGGTGGTGAGGATGTTGAGGGTGAAGGTGTAAAGCCACTAGAAAGGTCCTTTTGGGCTAAATATGTGAGTACTTGTTCTTTTTTTATTTTTTCCTGTCCTCAACTGTTACAAAAGTACAAGTTTCTAAAGCTGCCTTTTTCTTTTCTTTTTTTTTTTGTGGCCTAGTGGATGTATTTAATCCCTCTTGGCCTAATTATCATGAATGCTATCACGCAAGCCATGAACATGCCAGAGGAACAGGCTACTGGGCAACCAGCATCCCAAGCACCACAGGCGGCTGCAGCAATACGGGGGCAAAGCTCTGCTGTGCGAAGAAGATGAATGGTTAGTTCACCATTATTTTGGAATTCTTGACAATACATCTTGGGTGGTCTGGGTTTGATTTTTATAAATTGATACATGTTTGTATTTTGTAAGTATCTGTATATATATAGTTTTTTGTCAGAGTAATTACATGAAGATATTGTTTGTATTTTTTGGAATGTTCGGTTATCTGTTTCTGATTGCAACTGAGGCATCATTTTGGAGTGAGCATATACTATGCATTCCACCACATGAATGAGCCAATGGCCCAAAATTTACTAAACCTACACAATTGTCAATGGATTACTTTCGGCGTACAATAACATTATACTGTGTGACACGCTAAATTAATCTGTTAGCGTACGGTCAGGATTATCCAGTCCCTAGATATTGAGGACTACGTCTAGTGTGAAGACGTGGTCTAGTAGTTACTAGGCTTTTGCTGTTCCTTCTGTTTAGAAACACTAGTTACCGAGTTAAGCAGAGACTGCACGATAATTTTAATTACTAAAGATTTTCTAAACAATACCAATTGACCAACATGGTGATGAATTGACTAGTGCGTGTTTTGTCACAATGCCAGGTTTCTGCATATAGAACTGCACCAGCAGCACACATGCAGATGGTGTTCGGGATACACTGAAACGGCAATAAGCTGCTATGTGGCCTTTTCATGTAAACCAGAAATTACTCATCCTTTCTGAAAAGGCTTTACGTAAGCGTATGGAACATTGTTTATGAAGCATTCGAATTGTAATTCTTTGCCCTGATAAGGTTCCACACTTTTTTGTTAGGATTGATTCTTGTGGTCCAAATCTTTCCTCTTTTTAAGACGAATTTCATTCGACATTCCAAGATGCATAAGTTGTTGTTTGTGAATTTTATCCTTTTACCACATTTGATTTCTGGAGAGAATTTCAAGTAATTTATAAAAAAAGGTCAATTAGAGTTTTGCAATGACTAAATAATTGTAATTTTTTTTTTAATCTTCTCGTTGACAATTATCTCTTCAAGGAAGGAGTCACGGAGTGCAAGTCCTAATATGTTAAGAAAAGTTATTTTCATTAATTTATAGTTGAGAGGAAAAAGAGAAAATGGGGCTCAATTGTAAATGCATGAACGGAAATATTTATCAATTTATAATTAAGCTAAATATTATTTTAGTTGAAAGTTTTTTCTTCATTATTGTTCAAAATCTCCCTCACATAAATAAAATTTTCTTCATTATTGTTGAATTGATCGTAGATGAGGTTCAAGTACTATTCAGGTTCCTATTTATCAAAGTAATAAATAAAATAAAAAAAAATAATGGGGATTGTTAAGGTTAATATTTCATCTTTTAAGCGTCTAGCTCAAATTGCTGAAATTCATACAAATTTAGGAACTTGTGTTCCAAAAAAAAAAAAAAAAGTCAAATTTTGCACCATGTCTTAGACAAGAAAGAGAATGGTATAACATTGTGCCCCAAGACCAAGAGTGGGCACAATTGACCATTCACAAAAATATATTCAGAAGCACGTTTAAGAACTTATGGTTTTGTGTCATTAATAGTTGCAAAACAAAAAAAAAAATAACTTTTAATGTTTTGATTTTAGGCCACTGTTCACAAAGTGTGTATAAAATAAAATAAAACCGCACCAAATATACTTTTATTGCCAAAATAGCCACTGTAGCAGCCCAAAAACTAAAACAACATGCCAAACGAGGCCCAAGTGTTCCAGATCCGCTCCTATGCCACTTTGTCCTGTGCTGTCCTATGCTCTTGCAACAATTGTATTACATTGCTCATGTAATAATTTTTTTTTTAATATTTTTTTTAATTATATATCCAGATTCATGTGGGAAGATTTTCAATTTTTTTTATTTTATTTTATTTTTTGCTTTACCATCGGAGAAAAAAAATATGGAAATAAATTGTAAAACTTTCTTTGATGCAAGGAGAAAACATTTCCATGACTACACCCTAAGCCTGGAGATCAAACATCCAAACAGGCCACCATTACACACTACAAAAGCAAAAGCAAAAGCAAAAGCAAAAGCTAAGTAGAGAAGAAGGTCATGTTTGGTAACAACAGCTCCTCTACGAGCTACTTGGGAAGATCATAGCGAAGAAGTCCAGACCTACAAAACAAGGAAACCTGAAGTGTCGCGAAAGACCGGGATGGGAAACGAGACGGTACCACCGGATTTTTAGCCGACAATACCATCAAACCAGAGACCAAAGCAAACAGTTATTATAGAGGTTGATAC